>JAKUCM010003904.1:0-28220 GCA_023374145.1 Lepidium sativum | reverse complement strand
GATGGGAAAAGTTGTTAGTTTCAGGGTATTTTTATGATTCTAGAATGTTTAATGGTTTGATTGCTATGTAGAATTTGTATGTGGGTTTTGGAAATTTGATGGAAAGTTGTAACCTTCTTTCTGATTTCATTTCATTTATGTGAAGAAAGTTTTGGATGGAAGTGAGATTAGAGTTTTGTGTACTTTTTTGAAACTAACTACAAGATAGCCCACATTAGCATGTTAGGGAGCTTATGGTTGAAATCAGATTGTAGTAGGATTTACGTTTTCAGGTTCTAGTGTTAGCAGAAAATTAGTTCTAGAATTTGTCTGTTTGCTTCCTTCTACGTATTTGAGATCTTGTAATATAGGAAGGAGTTCGTAGGTGATTTTAGGCTATGAAGATTAGGTGTGTGATATATTTTATGATGAAAAGAATATGATAATCTGCTTATGTTTTGATGGAGAAGCTTGTCGCTGCTAATACTTCTCTGAAATCTCTCATACATTGCTCAATGTTTGTGTTTGTAGCTCCATCGCTTTGGCGTTCTAATGAGCTGTGAGAATATAGATATTAATTCCCACATAAAAGATAAAGAATCTCTTCTTTGACAACTCGTTGAGGGTCTTCAATTGCCGAGGTAATGAGCATAAGCTACTTGGAAACCAGTCTTCTTTCTATCTTGTATAGGGCATGTTGTGATTTATCCTGTTTGCTTCCTTTTTTCTCATATTAGTGAGGAGATCCGCGGTGAAATCCTTTTCGTTCTGTACAAATTCTCTGCTCTACAAGTTACAGAACAAAATGTTGATGGAATTGAACTTCTTTCTTCATTGTGTCCTAAGCTCCTATGCTTATCCTTGGAAGCTCTTGCAAAGACGCAAAGAGATGAAGTTCGCTTGAATTGTGTAGGTTTGTGTGAGCTTTTCCCAATCTACATCATTATTATATGGTAGACATATTTTTCTACCCTTAACATAGTGATGAATAGATGCACGTAATCTTCTACTAAAGTCCCACTTCCTCTGCTTGCTAGTCTCTTTAAATTCAGTAGTTTCAAATAAACAAAATACGTCTGGTGATTTGTTGAGATTGGCTAGAAACATTGACAAAATGGTTTATGCCTTTCCATATAGCACTAGTACTTTCTGTTTAAATCTTCAATTGTTGTTGCTTTTTCAAACTCATTACTTCAGTTAAGAGGATAATTTAAATCTTCAATTGTTGTTGTCCTTTTGACCATCTTGGCCTACCAAGGACTTTTGTTAGATCATGTGAGCAGCATGAACCTGGATGAAATGCATGATGATCCTATGCAAACGGCTGATATTGTAGTTGCCAAGCCTTGTTTAAATGTCTTATTTGCTGAGGCCATTAAAGGTACATTGCTTTCCACTGACGGCGAGGTGCAAATAAGAGCCCTTGATCTTATTTTCCATTACCTGTCCCAAGAGAGTATTCCAAGCAAACACATTTAAGTTCTGGTAGAAGAAAACGTTGCTGATTATATATTTGAGATACTGCGGTTGTCAGGTAACGGTAGCCTCTGAATAACAAGAGTAGCACTATATACATGAATTTGAGGTTGGTTTAATTTTATATACTAGTGTTTGTAAATTTTATATATAAATTTAGTGTTTGTAAATTTAATTTTTAAAAAAAGTTATTCAAGAACCCCAACGGAGATTCTACCATTGGACCTTCAAAAATTAAAATTTTAATCTAAAAAATCTTAACATTTTTTTTAATATTAAAAAGACAATAAGAACTCAACTTGGGTTTCTTACTATTGGAGTTGGTCCAATAGTTCGTTTGTGAATCTATTAAATTAAAGACAAACTCTTTTGTTTTTCTCTCACTTGTAAACATAGTAGGTAACTTGTGTAATACACTTTTATTATATCAATAAATGTTATGTTTTTCTTATTTGAATTTCTTTGTTCTTGTTAAACAAACACCTTGATATATCTAACATTTCTAACATTTATTAGTATACTTTAATGCAATGGAAGGTAGGTTAAGACGGAATATGTTGGTTAAATAGTCATATCAATGTATGATAAAATGACCAAATTAATTAATATGGGCACAAATATTTGACACCTGCCAAAATATATGCCTGCAGAATCTTTAGTCTTTATATAAAATTCTTCTTCAAAAAAATAAATTACTTAGAAAAAAGAGTTCTTAGAGGAAAAATTGGGCAGATTCAACACAAATTTGGTTTTACCCGTTATACTCACAACCACAAATAGTCAAAGAAAATTATTACGATTTTGTTTTATCTCAATTAAACCAGTGAATAAAATATATTTAAAATTTTAAATAATAGTTAGCGACTAATGGGTTACAGTTAATTTTTTTGTTACCATTGAAATCAATTTCTATATATTTGCAAATGGTACCTAACCTTCATACATTAAGTGCAAATTAATGGTACTCAATCACATCAAAATTACAAGTTTGTTTATTCATTAGTTTTGACACAACTTAAAAACTTTTGTGATAGTGATTGCCAGTTGAAGATTGTATATAGACCTTAGAGCATGATTATTGGAGAGATTTTATAGGGTCTCCTAAAAAAAAAAAAAATTGTAAAAAACGAACCAATACGGGTTTGCCACGTGGCGAACCCGTATTGGTCCGTTTTTTACCAAAAAAATATTTTTTTTTTTTAAGAGACCCTATAAGATTTTTCTGATGCACATGGTCTTATAATTCCACGATACTTTCAATAACTTGAATTCTACTATGTGCCAAATTGTCATCATTGTCTTTATCCTTTTGAATCTTATCTTAAACCACTCGCTTAAGTCTAGGAGACAATCCCAAGACTCTTGTTATGTTCTGGAAAACAAAACAGCTATCAAACGACTATGTACCTGTCAAAAAAAAACATGGTTAACCTTTCTTCTCATTTTATCGATTTTTTTTTTTTGTAAATTTAGTGGGTATTGGATATTATTGTTGTGATTTGTTGGAGGTGAGTTTCATCCCACCATTAGCCCAACATAAATCCAACTCGATCATATACAAGTTTCGGATCTTGACTTAAAAGTTTAACTCGTTAAAAAACTCGTCTCGACTAAAACTTCATGAAGAATATAAGAAATATTTCATATCTCAAATATGTAATATTTCCAAAAATTTAAGATCTCTTAGAAAATGTCAATATTTCTATTAGGAAAATGAAATCTTACATTGTAATCTAGTTTTAAACATCTTCTAATTATCAATAAATATAGGAGATTATTTCCAAAGAGAGTGATTCAGAATTCACATACATTCACATTCAGAATCACATTTTGACTTGATCCCTTCAAAATACGTAGATAGTCTTCGGGTGCAACTACAACTTAATAAAAACTATTCTTTATTTTTTTCTTCTTGTGTCCTTAATGATCAGAATTTTTACTTGCACTATACAAATAATCAGAAAAATTTGTGCTAAATCCGGTTTCAACATGATTGTATCACTTTTGGGTTATTCACATTTCTCTTTACTTTCATCGTTGTGATATATGTTGGCGTTGTAACTCTCCTTTTCACGTCAATAAATTTAATATACATAATATACATTAAGAATTAAAGTCTAGACTACAATTCTTTTGTACTTTTTATCAAAACTAGCACCTAAACAAATTCAGCATTGCAAATATTTATACAAGGAAAAGACAATTTGTTTTGTTCTCAATATCAAACAATTAAAAATCTACTAGTCACCAAAGTTCAAACCTCCCTGAAATGATAGGAGAGTTGGATTAAAAGTTTGACAAGAAAAACAAAGACAATGTATGTTTTCATAATCTTTTGCAACTCTTCATATTATCTTTTTGATCAAACAAAGTATCCATTAAATCATTTAATGGGTTAGGTAGCTCCAATTCAATCAATGATTTCTCTACAAAACCATAATGCACTTGATCTCAATATTATAAACTCATGTAATTGATTGTGTATCCCATATTATTTGCCAAATTGGGTGTTTTAACACTTGCAGGTTACCGAATTAATGTGCAAACATCATCTTTGATTCTTCTTTTTGGGTTTTATAAACCAACATTTTATATTGATTGGTTCTTATACCATCTCCATCCATTAGAACACTAAATGGGGTTTTTAACATTTTTTTCAATATAAATAATGAGTTAAGAGTTCAATGATGAGTTTTAATTTTTTTGAGATTCCAATGGTATAACCCAACTTGGAGAAACTTTATTTTCAAAAAATGTAATTGTAAAATCTTATTGTCCCCTTGACATACTACACCAAACACCAATAACTAATAACTAGGCCATAGGCTTACAATAAGCTATATAGCTTGTTCACTCTAGAGAAACACCAAGGACTGATGTGATATATATCACATATGAGGAAGTCGAGACATATAACTGTAAGGACTCCTTTGGACTAAGCACACAGCAGACCTGGTTCCATATGCGGAGAATAAGCAAAGCTTGGTTGAAATAAGAACGACTTTGTTTTATTGCACAGAGATAAGCATTTATTGCACGAACAACTAGCAAGGAAAAGGAGAAATAATGGTCATGAAAGTCTATATGATGTCCAGCACGAGAAACCAAAAGTTACCAAATGGAGATGGAGATAGAGATACAGAGTACTCTAATGAAGATGCAACCGTATTCAAACATGAGGTTGATACCATAATTAACATATGAAACTAAATACTTACAGAAGCAACTTGCGATATAGAGGACATGAAGCAACTTGCGGTATAGAGGACATGAAAGATGGAGAAAGGGCAAGATCAGTAGTACTACTACCCGAAGAAAAGAAATTATTAGTTTCAGATCTTCTTGCAGGAGCTTGATTCTGGGAACCAATATCTCTATCTCTTAAAACATCATCTCGAAGCCTCAGGACAATATGAATAAGAGCATATCTCACACAGCTAGGAACTTCTTGGATAGTTGTATCCAGAGGGATCTACTCTCGAGGACTGTATTTGTACACAATTGCAAAAATAATGAAAAGTGCTTTCTTCACGGAATCAGTCTCACAGGATATCTAATCGATTAAAAAAGAAAAGGAAACATCAACTAACAAATATATGTTATAGATTTTGGGGAATTTTAGATACTAACCAGAACAATGTTGTCAAAATCCATGGCACAAGTGTGTGAAGGATCAGAGACATCTTTATAGACAATCTTAACATTAACTCTAGTTCTAGTTCTAATCTTCTTGATTGTCGAACCAGCTTTACCAATCACATTAGAACATTGACTTGACCATGGCTCACCACAACAACCTACTCATCCTAGAGGAATATTATTCATCAATCTAACAGTATTCAGACCTACATGAATATTATTCATCGTCTATGTCTGATCAGTTGAACACACTACACCCTACACAACAAGTTCATCTGAAATCCAATATAGAATCCTACATCTTTCAAGACAATATTCAATCAACTCAGCTGCAAAATCTGGTATAACTCTATACTGACAAAACCAAATGAATTAAAATCAGTGAACAATCATCATACTCCAATCAACATAACTACAAAACACAAAATATGTATGTTATACTTATCTAATAGGTTGAAGACATTCTTTCTCCTCACGAAGTTGTATATGAAAAGCCTTTATTGCCTCTGAATCTCTCTCTAACCGACGCTTAAACTCAGACTAATAATCTGCAAAACAATTTTGAGAAAATTCAAGAGAATTAAAATCCAACACAACTCTGATAGAAATCGAGACAATATAAATCCAACACATCTCTTATTAGTCGAAGAAAATCGATAATGTCAAAGTAATCGAATACACTAAACCTAAAGCTTCCATATAAATCCTAGATTGAAAGTAAAATCAAAATCGATTTACCTTTAACTGAAGTTTCACCTTCTATCGCGACCGAGAGGGAGATAGAGATAGAGAGAGAGCGAGATAAATCGAATTTGAGACTGAAAGATAAAGAGGAACCCGAATCTAAGGCATGGATGATAAAGGAAAGATCAACAGCGAAAGATGATAAAGGTCGACAATTTTAGGTTCATTTTGAGCTGAGATTGAGAGAAAGAGAGCCGAAGAGGCATTTTTTTTTTTCCAACTACAAACTCATTCTCCAATCAAAACAAGCCACATCACCGGTTCTTAGGGGTTCTTTAACCTCTCTAATAAGAACCGGTCCTTACCCAGTATCATCACTAATCATCTCTAGGCACGATATCCAATGACTAAAGTTTTTTGTCAAAATAAAAACTTTATAGTTAAAGATGATTTTGTTTCATTCATATTGTTTTAAAATTTGGCTTCTTCTAGTTTATAACGTTTAAACCTTTTTTTATGATACACGTTTAGCTAAAATTCAAGTAGATTGAAAATGACAACTTAGATAGACAGATGGAGAGGTTAAACGAACTTTTACGATTTTAAAAGTCAGTCTGTACAGATTTTCCCACCAAACTCCATCTTTCTATCTTCCTCAAAACACCTTTAAATAGCCATTCGAATCAATAACTATAATCTCATCATAAACACAAACAAACCACAAAGCAAAGGAAACATAAAAGAGGAAAAAAGACAATAGTTCTCAAACAAACGTAGACATGGCACCGATGAAGCAGAGACTTTCTGCTGCTTTTCTCTCATCACCACTTCTGATCATCTCTTTCATTGCATTGCTCATTGTCCCAGCTTCAGTTGGAGCTCGCCGGTTTTTGGAGGATATTCCTCAACAAGAAATACCAAAATTGCCCGAGCTACCCAAATTTGAAGTTCCCAAGATGCCAGAGCTTCCTAAACCAGAGATGCCAAAGTTACCTGAAGTTCCAAAGCCTGAGCTGCCAAAGATGCCGGAAATCCCAAAGCTTGAGCTGCCAAAGATCCCAGAGATTCCTAAACCGGACCTACCAAAGATGCCTGAAATTCCCAAACCAGAGTTGCCAAAGATGCCAGAGATTCCCAAGCCCGAGCTACCCAAAATGCCGGAAATTCAAAAACCTGAATTGCCAAAGATGCCGGAGATTCCAAAACCTGAGTTACCAAAAATGCCAGAGATTCCAAAACCTGAGTTTCCTAAGTTTCCAGAGAATTCAAAGCCTGAGATGCCTAAGTTGATGGAGACTGAAAAGCCCGATGCTCCTAAGGTACCAGAGATTCCAAAGCCCGAGCTCCCAAAGATGCCAGAAATTCCCAAGCCAGAGCTACCAAAGATGCCAGAGATTACCAAGCCGGAGCCACCGAAGATGCCTGAGATTCCCAAGCCCGAAATGCCAAAGGTCCCAGAGATTCAAAAGCCAGAGCTGCCAAAGGTGCCAGAACTTCCCAAACTAGAGTTGCCAGAGATTCAGAAACCTGAGTTACCGAAAGTGCCAGAATTACCAACTGTTCCAGAGATTCCAAAACCAGAATTACCAAAGATGCCAGAGATTCAAAAGCCCGAGTTACCAAAGATCCCAGAGATTCCAAAACCTGATACACCAAAGATTCCAAACATTTCAAAAATGCCAGAACTACCAAAGATGCCAGAACTTCCCAAGTTGCTGGAATTCCCAAAACTTTCTGGAACTCCATAAGCCTCTTAAATCAACCATATTACTCATCTACCATATATCTATTCAGAGAGATGCACTTCTGTCTATTCCATCTCATCGTCATTGCATTACTGATTTGTATGATCTTGCATTTTTGGTAAACGTTATACACTCTTTTATACTTGTATTTTGTTATATTTGTATTGTATTCTTCACTACAGACTTGGTTGTATTTGATATACATTTTTAGTTTATTATGTTACTTATTCAAAACATGTTTCTGTTCAAAGGCTTACACATATGTACTCATATTAAGTTCTACTCACTCGGACTATCTCACTTATGTCTAAGAAATCAACAAACGATGTATATCTGTACAGACTGCAGAGAAAAGAATATAATTTCCAATGTTCAAACACTAAATGATGGAACTATGTTGAAACAATAACTATTTTCTGGGTTCTAATTTATAGGAGGATCAAGTGTTAGTCATTGGTAATCTTTTGGACTGTACTTAGGACATCTCCAATGGAAATATCACTAGAAATATCACACCAATAAAGTATTGTTAAGATTTGAGACACTCTCTTAAAAATCTCTCCATGAGTATTTCAACTTTAAGTTGGACACATGTCAATTTTTGGTTTGATAAAAAATTTTATCCACCTATAATTTGTAGTGTTAAATAGATTATTTATATGTTATAATTTTAAAATTAAAATTTATTTAAAAGTTATAAAATAAAAGTATCTATCTATTAAGCTCTATCATGCATAATTATAAATAAAATTTAAAATAATATTTTACTATTAATTATATTTACAATATAAAAAATCAAAATAAAATAGTTATTTACAAGATGTAAATATTGGTAAAAATAAGAAATTTAAAATTTAGTATTATTTTTAAAAAATTAATATAATATATATATATATATATTAATAAATATATTTAAAGATGTAATTATTCTATATTAGTTAAAAATTTGTAATTTGAGATAAAAAAATTTAAAATCAAAACTAATTCTTTAGAATATTAAATTAATGTTAATATTATATTAGTGTGATACTCATGTGAGTATCATATGTAAAAAAGAGTGATACTCCTAAAGTCTCTCAAAATATAAAAATATTAAATATATCGACACTGTAATGGTGAGAGACTCACATGAGTATCATTCATTAAAGATGGTCTTAGAGCATGTTTAGTGGTGATACCCTAAAAAGTTTCTAAAAAATTGTTTAGTATTATATTTAATATTAATTTATTGTATGAGACTCAAATATATTATGTTAAATTTGATGGGTTCAATGGTGATACTCAATAATGATTTTTAAAATAATAATAAAAAACTAATTTTAAAATTGTTTTTTTAAATTGCCAAAAAAATAAAAGCAAATTACTATATAAAAAATGTAGAATACTATGAAAAAAAGAATATTATTGGTTGCATAAAATAGTAAATGTATATTACAATACGTAAAAATATAGAATGAAATACATTGAAACGTAGAATAAATGTCACGAGTAACTTGGTTCTAGTTTTCATTTGTGCCAAATTTTTGCCAAATATGCTCAACCAAATCAGCTTTTAATTGGTTATGCATTATTTCCTCCCGAATTCGAGCTCGATTGGCCATCATATTGTTTACATTGGTAGGCGTCTCCGTAGAATACGTGAACTCCACATGTGATGTCCTGCTTCCTTCTTCTAATTCAAATTCTGATAAATCATATTGAGTGCATTGGTCTCGTTCGTCTTCAACGATCATATTGTGCAATATGATACATGCCCTCATTATGTTACCTATTTTTGCTTTATCCAAGAAAAGAGATGAGTTTCGAACAATAGCAAACCGAGCTTGCAACACTCCAAAAGCACGCTCAACATCTTTTCTGACAGCTTCTTGATAATTAGCAAAGAATGATGGTTTCTCATCTTGTGATCAAGAAATTGATTGGATGAACGTTGCCCACTTAGGATATATACCATCTGTGAGATAATAAGCCATATTGTATTGACGTCCATTGACAACATAATTGACCGTAGGAGCTCGACCTTGTAATATATCATCAAAAGCTGGTGAACGGTCAAGAACATTTATATCATTACAAGTACCTGAAGGTCCAAAAAATGCATGCCAAATCCACAGATCTTGTGAAGCTACAACCTCTAAAACGATTGTAGGTTTGTCATGTCCACGTAAATATTGTCCTTTCCAAGCTGTTGGACAATTCTTCCACTCCCAGTGCATACAATCAATGCTTCCTATCATCCCGGGAAATCCCCAAAACTCACCGAAATTAAGTAATCGTTGGAGATCCTCTGGTGTTGGCCTTCTCAAATACTCATTTTCGAATAAATGTATAACTCCAACCATAAATTTTTCTAAGCAAATTCTGCTAGTGATGGCACTCATCCGGAGGTATTCATCAATCGCATCAGGTGCAACACCGTAAGCTAAAAGACAAATGGCGGCTGTACATTTTTGTAGTACATGAAAACGAGTCTTCCGGTGGCATTTGGTCTCTGTTGAAAGAATGGCACTTCATTAGATAGTCTTTCAACAATACGCATAAATAGTCGCTTGGTCATTCTAAATCGGCGCTGAAACATGGCATCCGAGTAACTTGGCTGCTCACAAAAGTAATCTTTGCATAACTGAATATACCCCGCCTCTTTACCTCGTTCTATATGAATTCGTGTTTTCTTCGCTAACTTGGCCGCTTGATGTTCACTGTAATCATTTATACAATCTTCAAAACCTTCGTCAAAAACTCTATCGAATTGTCATCGAAGATTTGATCGATAGTTTCATCAGATGTAAAATTGTCAGGATCAAAAGACATGTTGCTATTTTTATGGTAAATTTGTATAATTTGAAAGAAAATTATAAGTAAAAGGATGAGAAGAAGAAAAATATAAGGAATTTGATTTCAATAATACACATACTTGAATACATATTTATATAACATCAAACATTGAATATTACATTTTTTCACATTACAATTTATTATATAAGTTGGTACACCAACTTTTATAACTTGCTGACGCATTACAGTAACACACACCTAAACTTAATGTCACACAACACGCATTCACGTACCGACATACAACAACTTGTACATTATTACAAACCTAAACTTACCAACAAAAAACAAACATGTTCATTATTACACACCTACATCTTGCTGAGACATACTTTCAAAAACACTTGTGCCTATCCTTTATGATCTCCAAACTCTGAATTCATATTCCTGCACAATAAACAACTTATTCACTTACCTACCAAGACAATCAAATTCACAAAGCAGAAATCAACAAACCTAGCATACTACAGCATGTCGGACATTAGTTTGGTCTTAAGAGTGAGTTCTATCTCACTTAAGGGTTCAGTTTTTGAGCATCAGATTATCCAGAATTTTTTGTCTGGATAATCTTTCTTTGGCTGCCAAGTCTTTCTCCTTGATCATCCATATTTCTGCAAGTTCATCCAAATAACCCTTGTCTCTTTCTTCAAGCTTTCCCTTGCCTCTCTTTCTCCCTTTCCCCTTCGCCGCTTTAACACCAATAGGCCTCGCTGTTGTTTCCTCTTCCACATGGGAGGCATTGTCGGAGCTGTCGGAAGGAGCTACCGTCTCATGTACCTTTGTCCTTTTACAACTTCTGTTGTTTTCTGGAGTAGTCAAAGAACACCATTTCGGATCGTTTCTTAAACTCCTCCACACATGCTCCAAGCTGAACTTCACCTTCTGATCTTGGAAGTACAACTTGTAAGCCAGCTCCATAACATCATCCTCTGACTGCCCATTGCTTCTTTGCCGTGACGCATACTCGTAGCAGCCAGCAAACTTGCTGACACTCTCATTCATTTTGGCCCATTTCTGCTTACATGTGTTGCTCTCCCGCAGTACAAGGTTGGATACCGCAGGGCTTGCAACATAATACGCGGCCACTCTATTCCAGAAAGTCCCTCCTCTCTAATCATTCCCCACTATGGCGTCCTTGCTTGTGTTTAACCAAGCACTCACAAGAGCATTCTCTTTGGGGACACTCCACCTATGCCTAGCTTCTCTTTGGTGAGTAGGTGAACTGTTTTAGATTCTAGATTACTGATATCTTGGTAGCTGGTCAACAGATCAATGAAGCTTGGAGCAGAACTAGAACCCATAAAGAAAGATAAAAGGTTAATCAGGTGAGATTGTTTGGTTTAAAGTAATGAGACACAGACTATTGTTAATTATAGCACAAACTATCATTAATGACCAACCTAACATGAAGTAAAGACATGTTAGGTTGGGAGAATTCAATAATGATACATCATCTCTGTCATTGCTTGAATCTCCTTTCAAGGCATGCTTTCCATGTTTTATCATCTGCAGCTGTAAAAAGACATATAATTAGCTGCATAGATGATGTACATATAACAAGACATATAATTACATATTGATCATCTTCAGATCACATATGTAACCTGTGAATTGTATTTGAAACTCAGATCATCTTCAGATCCAAAAAGACAATATTATGCCTAAAAAGAGACCCCACTATTTTAGTGCTTTGTTGTTTACATGACGTTAAAGTAAAGAAACATGAGTCAAATGATAACGATTGATAACAATTAAACAAAGAGAATTCAATTCCAAACAACATAAAGCAATTCTCCACTTGTTTTTCTTATTCTCATCTAAACTGTCACCAAATGTGAATTTGTGGACTCGCGATAAGCCTGTGGGAACCCATACCACAATTGGATCAGTATATACAAGCTATAATCCATCATTCACACATCTCAAAAGAAAAAGACATCGCAATGCTTCCATTATCTTACCCAAACAATGTTCTTTCCCTTGTTAGGAATAGCACCACCAGGCTTCAACTGTTCACAATGATCCCCACAATGTTATTAAGCTAAAGACGAGACCGGAGTCTGCAAAATCTCTCCAACAAATGAACCCGAACCTCTAATTTACGATAGCCACAATCATCACACGTAGATGCCATGACAATAACCTCCTGAAAGTAGGGGATTTCTATCTAACGTCAAAGAATAAACAACATCAAAGAGTTCACCAACAAATACATATACGTAAGAGTTATTTCAACAAAATACGGGCACATGCACAGAGTTTAAAAGGATACTAGTCACAAACATCCGGGTCTCACACGGCTTCGTACATGCTCCACAAGTTGAAGGGAAAACCATCACCTGTTAGAAATGAACAATAATAATGTTATATGAGATATTGAGTCACCAAAATTAACTTTTTTACTCTCACAAAACAATCCTTGACAAGGATTTCTAATCTCAAGTGATCATAACCTTGAACATTCAACAAAACTATTTTAAAAGTTGCAGGGTCAGAAGTTACCTCTTCAGGCAGGGTCGATGATTTTGACAGCTACATAAGTACCATTACTCGTGTTGTAACCAAGTTTCACTTTGGCGAAATTCCCTTCTCCGATTGTTCTTCCAATCTCATATTTCCCGATCTTCTTCGTCCCAAACAAACCCATCTCAGAAACAGATCGTGAGTAGAAGAGGAAGAAGAAGGAGCTATTTAGAAGATAGAAGAGGCGAATAATGTTTGAAAGGGAAACTCACCAGAATCCGCCATTGAAACAAAGAAATTGGTGTCGATCGGCCGATCAAAATCGATTCCCGTCTTCGGAGAAGACGAAAAAATTATTTTCCCCTTTTCCAATGCGTATACGAGACGTATCATTTATCTCTATAAGCTGAAACGTATCACACTAATAAAGTCTATTTTTTTTTTTTTTTAATTAATTTTATATGATATGATACCCACAGAAGCTTACCACTAAACATGCCCTTAGATCTTCGCGTCACTCAAAAATATGTAATTGACTGTGTCCCATATGTATTACTTACCAAACTGGGTGTAATTTTACAATGTTTAAACCTGTAACACGTTCATAACGTACGTGCTTTTCTTTCATACGAGGTCTGTCTCAATAATTTATAAACCAAACACGTAAACGCCAAAACCTAAACTTCAACTAGATTGAAAGTGACAATAAAGATATATATAATTCACAGATAGATCATAGATAGATAGAGAGGATAAACCAACTTTTCTTCAAACTCTCTGTACATTTTTTTCTAACCAAACTCCATCTCTCTTCACCTTCTAAACACCTTTAAATAAGCAAAGATCAAAGCTCATCAGTCATCACAATAACAAAGAAGAATATCACAAAGTAAAAAGAATAACGATAAAAAAGCTTGTTAAAGTGACAATGGCGTTGAAGAAGAGTCTCTCTTCTTCTCTTCTTTCATCGTTTCTCATCATTTGTTTCATGGCATTCCTCTCTGATCCGGTTTCAGTAGAAGCTCACCGGTTATTGGAGAATTCTCAACCTGAGGTACCAAAATTGCAGGAACTACCTAAACCGGAGTTGCCCAAGTTACCTGAATTTCCAAAACCCGAGTTGCCTACGTTACCGGAAATTCAAAAGCCTGACTTGCCCAAGATACCGGAGATTCCGAAGTTTCCAGAGATTCCAACTGAGTTGCCAAAGTTACCGGAGATGCCTCAAATTCCAAAGGTCGATGCTCCAAAGTTGCCGGAATTGCCAGCGTTTACAATGCCAAAATTTCCAGGATCTCATTAAGCCCATTATATCAGAAGGCCCAATTACTTTGGAGCCCAGTCCAATTTTGTATATCACCATTTGTATTTGTTTGTCTATTTCTCTGTATTTTGGCTCATTGGTCATTCCTAGACCTTACGGCTGATTGTTCTCATTCATACTTGTGTTTTGATATACTCTTTACTGGATTGATTTACTATTTTAAATTCAACTTATCCATAGTAAAATACTACTAGTTTTTTTTCCCAACATAATTTCATTTATTAGACCGGATAAAATAACCAATGTTGAGATACATACTTAACATAAGATTAATTTTTAGATAATTTTTTGACATTACGGACCAGAAAATTAGATCTGTAATTTAGAACGCAGGGAATAAAGGAAAGCGAGAAAGAATTAAACAGGCTTCAGAGACGCGCAAATTCCTCCAAGAAAAGTGAGAATGCTGCCCAATTCCTTGGATCATCTACCATCTTCAGAAATTCTGAGTAATCCACTGCAGATGTCACTTTGTGAAACTTAAATATTTTGCCCAAAGGAGCGCTTCAAATTCAGTATGTAGAGAAGACAAACAACGATGAGTTCCCCGAGCGCCCATACGGATCCCAATGCCACCATCAGCAAAACAGTACCACTCAAGCCATGAGTAATATTCATAATCTTTCTAGCATCCATCCACAAAACATCGGATACCTATAAATGCAGGATTAATATTTACAGCAGAAAAGATGTTAGATAACGCCTATGTCAATCACATCTACTTTGCTGAGGAATGGGAATGCCTAGAACAACATGCGCATCATGAGGAGTCAACAATTGGTGAACCAAAGCAACACACTAACGTTTAGAAGAATGATCAATAAGTCGATCCACCATCAACTCGAGATAGAATAAAACTCCATCCCTAATAGCAAGACGAGGAACCACATCTGGAACCCAAAGATCGTGCCACACCTATATAGATTTACCATTTCTTACCCGTTTAAATACTAGTAAAATTTAAAAGAGACAACAACAAAATCAATAATTTTTGTTATGTCATTTAGTTTTTTTCTAATTATTATATAAATGGTGAATTACTAAACTAATCTAAAAAGATGAGTTAATTACACGGTTACTGTTATGTAGATTTGGTTACGTACTGTTATGTAGGTTTTGTTACGTACTGTTATGTAGGTTTTTCACGTACTGTTATGTAGGTTTGTTATGTACTCTTATGTATGTTTTGTTATGTATTGTTTATGTAGGTTTGTTACGTACTGTTATGTAGGTTTTGTTATGTACTGTTATGGAGGTTTGTTATGTACTGTAGGTTTTTTACGTATTGTTATGTAGGTTTGTTGTCACTATTCATCATGTTCAACCTAACTTTTCGAAAATTTTAAAATTTTCAAAGTTAACTAATTAGCCTTGTAATTTTGTGCTCTAATCAAGATATCCAACCAATATTCAAAACAACAAAACTCAATTCACTCAATAAAACCCTCATATTTGAATAAAAAATACCAATTTTGGAATTTTGAACTTTCATGAAAATGAAGTTAATAAATTCATATTTTAGAGGAGAGATGAAGAGGACTATAAAGTACCTAAAACTTTAAGAAATTAACACAAAAATACAACCAAATCTGTAAAAAATATTATTTTTTCTTCTTTGTTAAAGAAGAATAAGAAACAAAAATTTAATTTTTAAAATTATTTTAATAAATTTAATGTAAATGATATTTTCGTAATAAACTTATACTTTAAAGAATACAAATAATTTTATTTCTTTTAGTATTTATAATTACCAAATTAACCCATTTTATCGGAGTATTCTATGGAATTTCTTTCTTAAATAAATAACATCAAATTTTATACAAAAGAAATTTAACTTGGATTGGATTTCAAAGTCAACTGAAATTCACTAACCAATAAACCGATTAATTGTCAAAAAAAAAAAAACTTGTAGGGTTTAGGCGAGGTCCTCATATATATTTTGGATCCGCCGTTCTTGGTCTCTCTTTGCTGTTCTTTCGAAAACTCAAGCACACACAGATTTAGGGTTTATTCTCACCTTATCTTTCACCAAGCTCCAACAATGGTAAATCCTCTCTCCAAATCTTCAACTTATGTTATCTCATTTCTGAATTCGTGGTTTGTAATCTCTCTCAATGTGAATTCTGTAGGCTGATGTCGAACCAGAGGTTGCGGTGGCCGGTGTGCCGAAGAAGAGAACGTTTAAGAAATTCGCCTTCAGGGGAGTCGATCTCGATGCTCTTCTCGACATGTCTACCGATGATCTTGTCAAGCTCTTCAGTTCCCGTATTCGCAGAAGGTTAGGCTTTTTTGGAACCACGAAATTTTTTGTCTCGATTTTGTAGATTCGTCTCTTGTGTTTTGACTAAATGAATCTGTCTTTTACGATTCTCTTGTATAGGTTCTCTAGAGGATTGACGAGAAAGCCCATGGCTTTGATTAAGAAACTGCGCAAGGCGGTAATTCCCCTCACTCTTCTCGCTCCTAATTATTGGATTGATTGTATTTTTTGAACAATCGGCAATGTTCTAAGTTTGTAGTATCTGATTGTGCATTGTGAGCTATAAGTTTTCCTCTGCTTGCACCTGTGTACTTTCCAAATGCAGTAAACTTAGAAATACTTGAAAAGATTGTTGTGTCTGTGTTCGTTCTATGCAATAACTAAAGCTTACCACTTTGTCTTGCTTCCTGAATCAGAAAAGAGAAGCACCAGCTGGTGAGAAGCCAGAGCCAGTGAGAACCCACTTAAGAAACATGGTCATTGTGCCTGAAATGATTGGAAGTATCATTGGTGTGTACAATGGAAAGACTTTCAACCAAGTGGAGATCAAGCCTGAGATGATTGGACATTACCTTGCAGAGTTTTCCATCTCATACAAGCCTGTTAAGCACGGAAGGCCTGGTGTTGGTGCTACCCACTCCTCCAGATTCATCCCTCTCAAGTGAAGACCTTACAGAGTTTCTGTTGTGCTCTTGCTATCTTACTCTCAATATGCCATTATAGGGTTCTTCTTTCTCTGTTTTTGGACCATTTTGTCATTACTTTTCTGCTTTGCTACTCTGCTGCAATTCTTCACTCTTTAGATGTCTCTAAACTCTTGTTCTATTCTGTCAAAAAGGAGTCGAAACTTTTTTGGAAAAAATCTACTGTTGGCAATGACTAGTTACTTACATAGGTAATTCAAGCAACGATCAGAGCTCACTAGTTCTTACATAGCGAATTCAAGCAACGATCAGAGCTCATCACACAAATGATATATGACTAGTTCTTACATGGCTAATCGAAGTAAAGATCAAAGCTCATCACAGAAAAATGTGAGTGCATATGGGGAAAACAAATGCTTGCTGTAAGAAAAGGAAATGACACTATATGCTTAGAAGATCAAGGTCGGTCGGTGCATCCGTGAGGGATCCCGCCAACTTTACGGGTTTACTCACCCGTTGACTATAGGATTTCGATACTATTTTGTTGGCCTTCGGGATCAGAATATTGATTAATAGGGACAATCCAGGTTCGTATTTCATAGTCAGAGGTGAAATTTTTAGAGGGTAAGTCTGGTGCCAGCAGCCACGGTAATTCCAGCTCCAATAGCGTAGATTTAAGTTGTTGCAGTTAAAAAGCTCGTAGTTGTATCACTAACCATAAGGTTGGCCATACAGAGGGACTTTAGTGTTCTTCTGATATACTTTGTATGATGCAAACACCTTTCACACACAATTGGATTTAAGGATTTTACTAATAGAGAATGTTTGTTTGTCACAGATTCCTGTGAAAACTTTAAAGGTGATTTGCAGAATTTTAAGTTGAAACTGGATCCTGAAGTTTCTCTTTTCTATATTTAGCAGATAGATGAAGTCTCTCAACGGCAAATCCGAGCTTCACTCAACAAACCTATAGAACCTTCACATTAAACTTTGTGCAGGTCTTATTTTTCAAATATGTGGTATATTAAAGTGTAAGGTTAAAAAGCCAGGTATATATATATTTGTTGCTTAAGTTGTTTGTGCAGACACTGTTTTGTTTAAGACTCTCTTCATTTAGGGTTTCAACAATCTATTCAAGAGAACAATGGTTAGTTCTGCGGTATCTATCTCACTATCACATCCTCATTGATCCGATCTTTCGACATTGACCTTTTGTGATTTCTCGTAATGGAAAAACACATAGGCGGGTACAGAGGGTGCTACGGCTGGAATCGTGAAGAAGAGAACATTCAAAAAGTTTTCCTTTAGAGGAGTTGATCTCGATGCTCTCCTTGACATGTCTACTGATGATCTTGTCAAGCTTTTCAGTTCCCGTATTCGCAGAAGGTTAGATAAAGACTCTTTTGATAATTGAATCGTAGATCATCTCTATTTTACTGCTCTCGTTTTGTTATCTTTTGTAGATTCTCTAGAGGATTGACGAGGAAGCCTATGGCTTTGATCAAGAAACTGCGCAAAGCCGTATAAAACACTAATCTATATCCATCACTACTCATGGATTTATTCATGCCTCTCTATAAAACAGTGAAAGATCTAAATGAGTTTGTATGTTTGAGCAGAAAATAGAAGCACCAGCAGGAGAGAAGCCAGCACCAGTGAAAACCCATTTGAGAAACATGGTGATTGTGCCTGAAATGATTGGAAGCATAATTGGTGTATACAATGGAAAGACTTTCAACCAAGTTGAGATCAAACCGGAGATGATTGGACATTACTTGGCTGAGTTCTCAATCTCATATAAGCCGGTTAAGCATGGTAGGCCTGGTGTTGGTGCTACCAATTCCTCCAGGTTTATCCCTCTCAAGTGATCAAAGCTCTTTTACAGAGTTTGTGTTTTGCTCCTTAATTAGAGTCTTTCGTTTGTCTTTCTGATCAAGTGAATGAATAAAGCTCTTTTACAGAGTCTCTTGTTTTCCATCATTTCCTTTAGATTGTTGTCTAAACAGTTCTGGTTCGAGCTTTAAAAATACCAGAGCATTTGCAAGACTCCATTTTTTTCGCAATTTCTTTCGTTTTTTGTTTGGCTTTTGTTATGTATGGTATTTTTGATATTATATTTAGACTATGTAGTTTGACTGAAAACACAAAGAAACTCAAGTATTAGCATAGTGGCATTTAATTAACTCGATATGTAGGTAATAATTCGGTGAGTAGATTGACTCCAATAAAATTGTCACGCAATGATAGCTATTTCATACAAATATAATAAATTTACTTCTAGAAATTTACATCTAATAATGTAATGTTTGATGTTATTGTCTTTAGAATACGTATAGATAAAGTTATATGCATATACGACGTAAAATAAAATGTAGGTGAGTTTGTTGAAGACTAACACATCACATTCATAATCGTGCATTGAGATCTTCTCACCAAATGTTATGACTACTGAAAATCTACATCTTCAAAGCTCAATTATCTCACTACTATTTAAGAAACCATTATCTACACAATACCAAATCACAAACTCTCAATACTCACAACATTACTTAATACTTCTTCCTAAGTTAATCTCCATTCAAGATATTACAATATGATTAACGTTCGCCTTCCTATTCTCGTCTCTTTGGTCTTTTTCCTTGTCTTTATTGCCTCGCCTCTCTTGTTTGCTATACCTAGTTTTGCTTCTAGAGTAGGTAACTCTTTGGTGCATCAAGAGGTGACAACGCCGGAGATTCCAGAAGAGCCTCTGCCGGAGGAGCCAGAGATTCCAGAAGAGCCAGAGGTTCCCGAGGAGCCTGAGATACCAGAAGAACCCGAGGTCCCTGAGGAACCAGAAGAGCCAGATGAACCAGAGGAGCCAGAAGGACCAAACTTTGGACTTCCATCATGGATTCCAAGCTTTCCTTTTCCTGGCATTAATGGAGGAGTTGCAAAGACAGAAAAAGCAAAATCTACATCAACGGTTGAAGAAGTAAGCAGTTCTAACAAGAAGCCATAGATGAATGGCTGAAGAACTTTAAAAGGGTTGCATCACGACAGTGAATACTCTTCCTTAATTAATGATTATGTAAGTATCTATGCAATAATAATTTTGGTTAGCGTTTAATTAAATATGAGTCATGAATACTTTAAGTATTAGAGTTTCAAGTCATGTTTGAGTCTCTAACGCTTCTTCATATAGTCTTGTTACTCTTTCTCTTGTAACATGCATGCATGTATGTCTCTTGTTACAAAATTATATCAAAGTAAATCTATGTAATATAAGATACTTAATTAAATTTATATAATGTTGGTTGTACGTATGTGAGTCCTTTGTCATGAACTTAAAGTTAACTTAAGTATTAAACTTGTGTATGAGAGAGAAACATAAAGACTTCGGAACACACCCACTAATCTCATCAATATGAAAGCTGTTTAGAATTTAGATACTTGTATAGAATTGAGAAAACTTTAAAACTATTATAAGTAGACGGTGGATGTAAAAGGAACGTTAGTTTATCAATATTGACCAAGATTGGTTGATTCCATTTAGCTTTTGTTATTCACGTTCTGCAAGTGACTAGGTGTGCATCAAGACAAAACATGAAAAATATTGCAAAAAGCTGGAACCTTCAATCTACGAATAGTACACAAACACAACTCGTTCCATTATTTTCTTCTCATGTCATTTGTCTTTTTCCTTTTTCCAACTTGTTCAATTTCATATTCTCCTCTCCAAACATTTTCTTACAAAAGATCCATCCTTCCAAACTCTTCTTTTATTTCTTCTCAATTACCAATCAAAAATCCTCTGAGTAACTCATATATATCAAAATGGGATTCAAACCATTTCTCGAAGGTGGCATCGCCGCAATCATCGCCGGAGCTCTGACTCATCCATTAGATCTCATCAAAGTTCGTATGCAGCTTCAAGGAGAACACTCTCTTTCTCTTGACCCTAACCCTAACCTTAATCTTACTCTTGATCATAATTTTCCACTAAAACCTTATAGACCCGCTTTTGCTCTTGACGCTCTCATCGGTAGCATTTCTTTATTACCTTCATCAACTCACGCGCCGCCTTCTTCCACGCGCTCTGCCATGACACCTTTCGCCGTTGGGGCTCACATTGTTCAAACTGAAGGACCCGCCGCTCTATTTTCCGGCGTCTCTGCCACCGTTCTCCGTCAAATGCTTTACTCTGCCACTCGTATGGGTTTATATGACTTTCTTAAACGGAGGTGGACGGATCGACTCACCGGTAACGGATACTAAATTCTTTACTAATTCTTGATTTCTAATAACATACCTATGCAACCCGGTTTAATTTATTTAACACAAAAAAGAACAATTGTTTAGTTAGTGATTAAATATTCCAACTAATTGTTCAGACTTTTCAAGTTCGACATGGATCGGTCCAATCGGTTTAATCAATTTGATTTTATATTAAGTTTTTTTGTTAATAGTTGGATTGATTTCGATTCACATTCAAACTCAGGTTCTAAATCTTTTTTTAATTTACAAAATATGTAAGGGAAATGGATTGACCCAATGTAAAAGTCATTAGCTTGCTTATGTTTTGAAGTTATGGGTTATAAAAGCTATTTGCAATTAAATTTTATTTATTTAGATTAAGGAAAATGGTTTTAAAATGTAATATAATTGTTTCATTCATAAAAAATAATCATGCTCTTAGGTTTGATAAAAAGATCCTAATGTGAATTAAATTATGAAACAGGTAACTTCCCATTGGTCACCAAGATCACAGCTGGACTCATCGCAGGAGCCGTTGGATCAGCCGTTGGGAATCCTGCTGACGTGGCAATGGTGAGAATGCAAGCTGACGGAATTCTACCGTTAAACCGCCGTAGAAACTATAAGAGCGTCGTGGACGCACTCGAGCGGATCGTGAGACATGAAGGCGTCTCAAGTTTATGGCGTGGTTCATGGCTAACCGTGAACCGTGCAATGATCGTAACGGCTTCTCAACTAGCCACGTATGATCACGTCAAAGAGATCTTAGTCTCCGGAGGCCGTGGAACTCCGGGAGGGATCGGGACGCACGTGGCGGCGAGTATAGCGGCCGGTATAGTTGCGGCTGTGGCGTCGAATCCTATTGACGTTGTGAAGACAAGAATGATGAATGCGGATAAAGAGAATTATTGTGGACCGTTGGATTGTACGCTGAAGATGGTGGCTGAGGAAGGACCTATGGCTTTGTATAAAGGGTTTGTTCCGACCGTGACTAGGCAAGGACCGTTCACGATGTTATTGTTCCTTACCTTGGAGCAAGTTCGTAATTTGTTGAAAGACATTAAATTTTGATTTAAAAAATGTTATTAGAAAAGAATATAGATGATTATAAAAATTCTTCCTTCGTTTTTATTAAATTGTATATATGTATAATATTATTTATAGAGTTATTTAATGTACCATTTCATATGTATTTAGAGTTTTTTTTGGTAATGTATTTATAAATTTGCAAGTAAATTTATGAGCTGGGAAATGTGAAAACTGAAAGTGACTGAAGCAAAAGAACTTTGTCGGTGGGTTTAAGAATATTGGTATTAGAAGAATATGCTTTTGTTGGGGACCTTCATTTGGTATATTCCTTCTCTTTTGGGTACTATGTTCTATTCTTGTGGTTGACATAAAATATCAAATATTCCCTCTAATTATGCCAAAAAATTACAAACAAAAAAAAAGTTTATGGTCGATGGTTCAATGAATAAGTCTTTAAAATTTGCATTTGACCATATATATCTCTTGTATATGAGGAAATAAATATCTAAGTCATAGAACAAAAGAAAGAGAACAAATTATGTCAAAATCAAAGAACTAGTTAGTAAATTGCTTGCATGTTGTTTGGCATAGTGGTTGGGTATTTGTTTTCAAAGAATGGGCCTAATATAGGTCCAAGTCAATGAGTAGGCCCAATTTCATATGGACATTCATTTAACTAAAGCCCAGTCTCAATTATGTGAAACTTTTTCTATTCAATATTTCTTTCTCAACTTATGATCATTTAGGAATAGAAGACATAATTGTTTCTTATAATTATAAGAACTTTGAAGTACATTAAAATGATATGTAGTACATAGAAAGCATTAGGGTCCACTGGTCTCACATTGCAACTACTATTCTCGATTTCACATATCACATCATACAAAAGATTAAAGAGGAAAATAAATCTTTACAAAATATATAAACTCATCATTAAAAGCAAAGAAAAAAGAAAAGAAAACAGAAAAAGAAGTCGTCAAGGCAATTAAGCACTTAATTTCCCGTGCATTTCTTTAATCATTCACTTCCATTCCTTTTTTCTTTTTCTTTCACCAAATTTGTTCTCTTTATTCTTTTTTTTATTATTCGTATGATCATGGAATTTGGTGGATGCTTCTTCAATTTTCCCCACTTCACTTATTAAAATATTTTGTATGATAATTTTCTTATATTAAATATACATAACGAGTATACTAAATTGATGTTTTAATGCCGACGTGAAAAAGAGAGGTATTTCCAAAATAAAAACAAATTAGCAACTAAGCTAGTGAAATAAAACCAAACATAAAATGTACGTAGTTCAGTTTTTTTCGCGTTATCGTAAATGTTCACCTAAAAAAGATAGGTTAAATTACAATTAAAGAAACCACAAAAATAGGTGATAAATTCACTTCCACTATTTTTGGCTCATAATTAAAAGAAGAAACCTTCCTCTAAAAAAAAATAAAAGGAAGACAAAAATTGAGGCTTTAATTGGAAAATTAAGGATCGTGAGGGTTTGCCATTATATTCACCATTATTACATTTACACGTTCAGCCCCTTCCTCCATCCAACTTACCATAATTTAATTTATATAATCTTATATTTTATATGGAGGTATTTCAATAATGACTTTTTTTTGGATAAACCATAGATAAATAAAAAAATATAGTGATTTGTTAGATTAATGTGAAAATAAGTGTTAATTATTTAAATAGAACAAATGTTTAAAAATTAGTACAATAGATTTTTTAATTTTATATATATATATATATATATATATCATTTTGTCTTTTTCTAATGAGTAAATAAAACGTATTTACGAAAATGCCATTAATGAAATTTGCCACATAAGCGATCAACTCTACCACACTAACGGAGTGCAACGTAGTAGAGTTAAAGTGTGCTTAGTAGAGTTGACATAAATTAAAAATCATGTATAGTAGAGTCAGAATTCTAGCGTAGTAAAGTTGATTTTCGCGCTTTAATCAACCCTACCACACTAGCGGAGTGCAACGTAGTAGAGTTAAAGTGTGCTTATTAGAGTTGACATGAATTAAAAATCGTGTATAGTAAAGTTAGATTTCAGCGCAGTAGAGTTAAAGTGTGCTTAGTAGAGTTGACATGAATTAAAAATTGTGTATAACAGAGTTAGAATTCGAGCGTAGTAGAGTTGATTTTTGTGCTTTAATCAACTCTACCACACTAACGGAGTGCAACATAATAGAGTTAAATTGTGTTTAGTAGAGTTGACATGAATTAAAAGTTGTGTATAGTAGAGTTAGAATTCCAATGTAGTAGAGTTGATTTTTGCGATTTAATCAACTCTATTACACTAGCGGAGTAAAGTTTATGTGCGTGTAGTATAGTTAAGTTGTGATAAAAATCTGTGCATGATAAAGTTAAGAAGTTTAACTAGTGATAGTGTTAAAGTGTGTTTAGTAGAGTTACTGACCTTTGTAGTATAGTTGATTTTAAAAATCTAGCCTATGCCCGTAGTAGAGCTTACATTACGAATTTACCACTCAATTATTAGCTCATTTGTCGCGCACCTAACCGATTCCTCCATAAGTGACGCCATTGTAGCTTTCTTGAAGCTCATTTGCTTCTTCCAAGGTCATTCATTGCATTGTTTATTGGCTTTTTCTGTTTGAATCCATCGATCAGATCATTTTGGTTTGTTGGATTTGGAGTTTTAAAGAAAGTTGATGGATTTTTTTGGTAGACCAGTCCTACGGGTGTCGGATCATAGGCATTGGTGAAGATTTAAAACTCGATGAATTTCTGGAGATGGTTATGCCGATTTTGGTTTGGATGAACAACGTCATGAGGTAAAACTAAGCTACATGCCAAATGTAGTCATTCATTCTCTACCACAAGATACTCTCCCTGTAATTGTAAGTAACGAAAGATAATTGCAAGTATTTTTGCAACAATTTAGTAAAGAAGCAATGCTTCTATGTGTCAAAATTTTCACTAGATCTCGTGTTTCATCGAGTTTCCGTGAAAAAGATAACTGTAGTAACGGTAAAGGTAACGGTGATGAGAAATTTCATTGTAAGTGGGAGAACAATGATGCCTCGTATAATAGAGTTGACATTTGGTGTAGTAGAGTTGATCCTTCGTCTAGTAGAGTCCTTCGTCTAGTAGAGATGACCCTTTTAGTAGAGTTGGTCAAAAGTGTGGTGTAGTTGATCCAGTGTTTAGTAGAGATGGTCCTTTTAGTAAAAGTGGACCAAAGAATGAGCGTATCCCGGAAAATATGAAACACAATACTGAACATGCTAAAAACAAAGATGTGGAATTCAGATTCGACTATTGCAATAATATGGATGGCGCAAGCTCGCATGATGAAGATTATATCAGTGTTCATAGAAAATCGAAGGAAGAAGAGACGAAAAACCTCTCAGAGAAAGCAATGGGGTTGGATTTGAATGCTGAGTATTTGGACATATAAATGTCAGCACTAGCATTGGTTGTTGGGCAACGATACTCATTAAAAAAAGAACTCATGACGAGGCTAAAGATTCTTTCTGTCTTATAGAGGTTTAACTTCGATATTGTTGCTTCATCGAAGACAGTGTTGGATGTGAAATGTTGGGTACCAAACTGTCAATGGAGAGTGTGAGCTTCACCTATCGACGACGGTGGTTGTTTCTTTGTTTGGAAGTATAGGGGATAACATAGTTGTTCTATTACAGGGAGATCAGGTCATGCACGACAAGTGTATACGGAAGTCTTAGGAAGGTTATAAATGGAATTCGTTGGTGGAATTGGGTCATATGTTCTTCTTCGACACGTTGCTCATTCAATGAACAAGCGATTCGGTCTAACAGTACAAACTTCATATAATGTAATTCGTCATGGTGGAGTTAATCTTCCTTGTAGTAGAGTTAAATGTCAGTATAGTGGAGTTAAAAATACGTAGTAGAGTTAATGTGGAAGTTGTAAAGTTAATATTTCTTGTAGTGGAGTTAATATAGTCATTTAAACTTGTATAATAGAGTTAGAATCCAGTTTGGTATGGTGGAGTTAATTTTTACTTGGTAGAGTTAATGTTGAATTAGTATAGTTAAGCGCCTTGTAGTAGAGTTAAATTCCTCATAGTAGAGTTAGTCTTCCTTCGTAATACAGTTGACATCGTCATAACTACAATATATGCAGATGAAGTACTGGAAAACACACTATACTCTAAGCCAAGCATGAGCTCTAGTTACAGGCAATTTTGAAAGTAGTTTCCAAGAATTTTTGCCGTACTTGTTTGCTATTAGAAGAGCAAATCTCGGAACCCTAATAAAGCTCGAAGTAGACGGGCAAGACAGGTTTAAGTTTCTATTCATCGCCTTTGATGCAAGTATTAGGGGTATTCGTATGAGGAAAGTTGTTGCTATTGATGGTACTTTTTTGCAAGGGAAGTATAAAATACTCTACTAAATGCTACCATGCAAGACGGTAACGTCAACATATTTCTAATGGCTTTCATTGTGGTTGATACCGAGAATGATGAATCTTGGGAATTGTTTTTTAGATAGCTCAACCGTGTGATCCTTGATGACAAAGAACTTGCCATTATATTAGATAAGCACAAATTCATTGCTAAAGCCATAAAGAATGTGTATCCACTTTCTTCTCGGGGTATTTACACCTACCACATACGTAAGAACATTTGTCAATATTTAGAGGGGGCGAGCCCTTTAAGTTGTTCAAAAAAGCTGCCACTACTTTTAGGGTTGATGAGTTCAACACTATACTTGCTCAGATACAAGCATTATATCCAAAGCTTCATGCGTAGTTGATAAAAGCTGACGTACAGGTGTGGAGTCGAGTTTACTTCCTCGGAATTAGATACAATTTCACTACGTCGAACATTGCATAATCAATCAACCATGTGTTATCAGAGGCGAGAACTTTCCCCATTGTGCAGCTTGTAGATGCAATTAGGGCGATGTTAACACGTTGGTTTGCGAAGAGGAAGACGAAGGCCACTCTCACATCTACTGTTCTAACAACATTCGTTGAGAAGCTCCTAAAGGTAGAGTTAACACTCGTGTAGTAGAGTTAGCACTCCCGTTTATCCATTCGTAGTAGAGTTAACACTGCCTTTACTAGAATTAGTTCCTTCATAGTAAAGTTAAAACTGCCTTTAGTAGAGTTAATTCCTTCGTAGTAGAGTTATCAGTGCCTTTAGTAGAGTTTATTCCTTCGTAGTAGAGTTAACATCTTCTTTGTTAAATGACAGACAAGGGTCAATGAAGCTAGACAATACAATGTGCAGGACATAGACTAACACCACGCTGTTGTTACACAATCTGAATCTTCTCATTTAGTCAATTTGACTGAGAAGACGTGTTCCTGCAAGCAGTATAACGCCAAAAAAATTCTTTGTGTGCATGCCATAGCCGTTGCTGAGCCTTGGAGAAAGCCGACAATCGAACTTACGCATCCATACTATCACACGACTTTCTTGTACAACAAATACTCTGGTAGTATCTTTCCTAGAGATGCTGCAAATCCCATTCCGTTGGAGTTGAGTTGTAAGGTGTAAAATCCACCACACTTGCCTCAACAACCAGGGATGCCAAAGAAATCGATGATAAAGAGCTAGTTCGAGTGTTCACAACCTGCTAAATGTTAAAGAAAACTTTCAACTTGTTCTAAGTGCAAGCAACTAGGTCACAATGCCCGAACATGTCGTGAAAGCATTCATTCTTTAATAGTAGAGTTAACTCTTGTAGAAGACTTCGAATTTATTTAGTAGAGTTAACATCGTTGTGGCAGATTTAATTCTTGTGTGGTAGAGTTAGTTCACGTATGGTCTTTTGAATGGTAGATTTAATTATTTTGTGGTAGAGTTTAATCACCTATGGTCTTTCTAATGGTAGAGTTAATTCTTATGAGGTAGAGTTATATCACATATGGTCTTTCGATT
>JAKUCM010003903.1:0-40037 GCA_023374145.1 Lepidium sativum | reverse complement strand
GAGAGAGAGATGTACACATGTGATCTCTTTTAGCTACGTTTTAGGCAACGAAATGTCATTTTAACATGAGAAAGTGTACTAAGTAAACTTACAGTGGTGTCATAGGTCGCAACATTATCATCTTTGCTTTAATCTTGATGATATGTGTATTTGTGAACCCGTCATGAAGTACTTTGGTTGAATTAAGATATAGAGCTCGATACTTATATCTAGCAATGTTTATATGTTCCTTATACACATGTGATCTCTTTTAGCTAGGATCAAGGAAACAAAATGTCATTTGACAAGAGAAAGTGTAGTTAAGAAACTTAGAGTGGTTTCATAGGTCGCAACATTATCATATTGCCTTAATCTAGAAGCTATGTCTATTAGTGAACCTGTCTTGAACTATTTTGCTTGAGTTATGAACTAGATCTTGATCCTTAGAGCTAGCCATGTTCATATGACCCTTTGATACGATCCCACAAAGGGATCAATCCCAATTTCGTCACTTGGAGGATATGGAGTTGGGATGCTCGACTTTGAGACGACAAACGAACATAAAGACGAGTTGTAACACACGCCTCCAGGGATCTTCACTCAGAGTTGAGATTGGATAGTCTTTGCACCTCGGAAACTAAGAAGCTTCAAGGATCAAAGTATGTGGATCAAATGGTTTCACAGAAGTTGTGACAGAATTTTGATGTTCCCCCACGAAATCTTTGGATATGACACACCAAAGATTCGAGTTTACTGTAGGATATTACACACCAACAGCTTGCTGGATATTACACACCAACAAAAGAGAAAAGACTGAATGATCTTTTTGATTAAAACGTGAATTGTTCTTCTGCTTGGAGGAAGCACAATACATATATAGGAGAGGGACGAAACCCTAGTGGATTTTCGAGCATGACACTCGACCACACTTGGTCGAGTGGATTTTCGGACCAGAACGTTGACTTTTGACAGAGTTGACTTTTCCTTTGGGCTTTTTGTAAAAAGGGCCCAATGGTACCCCTTTATGTGAAAAGGCAAAAGTCCAACTATTTTAGGCCTTTTTCCATTTTCTTTTCTTAAGGAATTTTCCTTTTCTCTTTTCAAGGAATTTTTCATTTCTCTTTCTAAGGAATTTTCCTTTTTTCTCTTTAAGTAATTTTCCTTTTTTCTTTAAGACTTAAGATCTTTGTTGATCTATAAATTGTACTAGAAGTTCCACTTTTAATATATCATCTTTTCTAGCAATTTTTTATCTCTCTCTCTTAAAGCAATTCACGATTTTTATCTTTAAGTTTATGCAATTAGATTTCGATTTTGAGTCTATGCTTTATTTCATGAATTCTGAGTAAGTTAGTCTAGGGTTCTTGAGGAAAGGGTGAGATTAGGGGAAAACTTAGGGATTTCCAGATTTGTTTATGTTTGATTAAGGTCTTAGATCTCTTTAATTTAAGTGTTCTTAATGCTTGTTTCTTTCTGATCAATTGAAATTCGATCTCTTGGTGAATCCCCCCCGAGAGGCGTTTGGGGAATCACTTGAACATGCTTAGGTTGAGATAACATCTCCTAGCTCAAGAGATTGATTGTCTAGGGTGTTATTAGGCTCTGTAAGGTCCATAATTAAAGCCTCTTGAATTTCCAATCGTTGGGCGAGAGTCAAGTCAGGTTGTCTTTCAAGAGAGGTCCCATTGCACGAGAGTGAATGTGATTACTTTGTGATTCCTTGCTTAGAGGTCATCTAAATAGGTTGATAAACAAGTCTGGAACCCCTAGGAATACCCTAATCATTGATCCTTAACTTCGAGAACCCCTTTTTCCTCTATTGAATTTTTGTGAATTTTAATACTCTGCTTTTAGGTTGAAATTCGGTTTTGTACTTTGCTCTGTTTTACTATTGCCTTGTTTTCAATGCTCTATATTTTACATTCTGTTTTTATGTCTTATTTTTAGCACTCTATTTTAGCATTTCATTTTCACCTAGTTTAGACTACTACTCGTTAAATCGAATTTGGCTTAGATTAGGACAAGTAGATTACATCTTGATTGCTAGTTACTCTCCCAGTGGATTGACACAATACTGTCCTGCAATTGATTACATAAACAATAGGGTATTTGAGAAAACAACGCAAAAACCTGTCTATCAAATTGGCGCAATTGCCAACTGGGTTCTAGTTAGCTACAATTAGGATTATCACTTTCCCTGAGACTAAGTTCTGCGTGTGTGTTCTAACGCTCGTTTCTAGTTTTTGTCGGTTTTTAGGGACACTCGATCACGAAACTCGACGAACTAAGCTCGAGTGCCTTGATTTTTTTCGCATTCCTAGAACACTCGACCACAACACTCGATCAACTCCTGGTCGAGTGTCTGTTACTGCTGACAAAAAACACACTTGCATGAATACCAGATCCCGTTGTACTGAAGATCTCATCCCCTACTCCGACAACATAGACCGTTTGCCTCGTGAACACTTGCGGAAACAGTGGAGCAGATTGAACAAGGAGTTCATGGATCAGGTAGACATGGAGGACCACGTACAAGCTACTCACCTAGGACCTCGTCCTAGGCGCGTACGACACATTGGAGCTGGTGATGCTCCCAGTATTCATACTCAACGCCATGGAATTGTTCCACCAGCTATTGCCACTAACAACTTTGAGATTAAGAGTGGTATGATCTCCATGGTACAAAACAGTAAGTTTCATGGTTTGCCTTCTGAGGATCCGCTGGATCATCTTGATGAGTTTGAAAGTCTAACCAGTTTGACAAAGATTAATGGGGTTAGTGAGGATGCTCTGAAACTGAGGCTGTTTCCTTTTTCTCTTGGAGACAAAGCTCACATGTGGGAGAAACATTTGCCACAAGGGTCTATTACATCTTGGGATGCCTGCAAACAAGCGTTTCTAGGTAAGTTCTTCTCCAACTCCAGAACTGCGAAACTTCGCAACTCTATCTCTTGTTTCAAGCAAAACCATTCTGAGAAATTCTCGGAGGCTTGGGAACGACTCAAGATGTACCAATCACAATGTCCTTATCATGGGTTTACTACTGAGTCACTTCTTAGCACTCTTTACAGAGGCGTTATTACCAAGATCCGAATGTTGCTAGAGACAGCAAGCAATGAGAACTTTCTGAACAAGGATGTAGATGATGGATGTGAATTGGTTGAGAATTTTGCACAAGCAGACGGCCAATACAGTGAAGACTATGATCGAACTCCTAGATGTACAGCTGATCCTGACATGGTTAGTAGGAAGGAACTCAAAGGCATACAAGACAAGCTGGATAGGTTGCTCTCAGTTCATCAAAAGCAGGTACATCACGTAAGTGAGTCAGAACAGGTTGTAGCGGATGAAGATGAGGTAGAGGAGGTCAGTTTTTTGTGCAGAATCAGGGTAACAGTTATGGGCCTTACAACAGCTACAAACCCAACCCAAACCTCTCATACAGGAACAATAATGTGGCTAATCCCCAAGATCAGGTGTATCAACCAAAACCGCACCACCAGCCTCAATCCAAACTCTTTGTCCCAAAAGATCAATACCAGCAAAGTCATCACCACCAACCTACTGTACCACATGATTATGAATACCACAACACTACCCAACCCCAACAAAATGAGGTAATGGACATCTTGCAGCAAATCCTCAAAGGCCAGACAGCTACTGCCTCTAAAATAACCAGGAAATTTGCTGAGGTACACACTAAGATAGATGCTTCCCATAATGACCTCCATTGCAAGTTTAAGACTCTTAATGCTCGCCTCAAGAATTTAGAGAACAAGCAAGCTTCCTCCTCTGCAGTTAAGAGTATTGGGCAATTACCAGGAAAAGTCATTCAAAACTCCAAGGAATACACTGCCCAATCCATTACATTGAGGAGCGGAAAAGAGATCTCTCCACAAGTACGACATGATAAATTCACTGAGGACAATGACATTCGAGTTGGGAGGACAGCCTTAGTCAGAAAAAGGCTGAAAATTTCGAGAAAAAGCCTCAGAAAAGAACACTCGAGCAGGACGCTCGGGCTGGAACTGATCGAGCATTATGTTTAGAACCACATAATGAGACACTCGAGCAGGATACTCGAGCAAGGCTAGGTCGAGTGTCCCCTTACCAACCTCCAAAACATGATATTTTGCACGATATACACAAGTCTTTTGCCCTCCTTCCTTTTAAACCTCAACTACCCTTCCCACAAAGGTTTAAAAAGGACATAATGATGAAGTACAAGGCTTTTTTTGACAAGCAAATGAACGATGCTGAGGTAAAGATACCTATACTTGATGCTTTCATGCTAATGCCTCCTTATCAAAAAATTTTGAAAGATGTTGTGAAGGAAAGAACAAATGAGCTAGAGGGTATGGCAGTAGAGACTCATGAGTGCAATGTCATCGTAGAGAGGATAATAGTGCAAGACAAGCTAGATGATCCTGGGACATTCACTTTACCATGCTCATTGGGTCATTTAACTTTCAGCAAACGTGTATGTGATCTTGGAGCTTCAATTAGCCTAATGCCACTATCTGTTGCTAAGAGGTTGGGGTTCAACAACTACAAGTCTTGTAAGCTCTCTTTGATTCTAGCTGATAGCTTTGTCCGTTTGCCATATGGTTTACTGGAAGATATACCTATAATGTTGGTAGTGTTGAGGTTCCTACAGACTTTGTGGTGATTGATATGGATGAGGAACCACAAGATCCACTACTCCTTGGTAGACCATTTTTAGCTTCTGTTGGAGCTGTAATTGATGTGAGGAATGGAACAATTAAGCTAAACTTTGGTAAGGATCTCAATATGAAGTTTAACATTAACGATGCAGCTAGGAAGCCTACTATTGGAGGACAGAGCTTCTCAATTGAGGGATTGGATAAGTTGGGCATTAAACCTCCTAAGCTTCCTCGACTTATATTGGCTAAGAGTGGTAAGGTTAGCGACTACTACAGAAAAACTCCAATGTTTGAAGAGGTTGTTGATGGGATAAGCGTTCAGTCTTTGTTTGCTTGCAATGAGATCACGAATATGCCTTCTAAGGAATCATACAATTTACTAGAATTGGATCTTGGGTCTGATATGATTTTGAGACCAATTGGTTTTCTGGGTGGAGTAATGGAGTACAAGGTGAAGAGCAGCAAATATCCCAAACCATTTGCCAAAGTGAAGCAGCTTCTCTTTCCAACGAAGCCCAAATCAGATTGGTCAGGACCTTTCCACATTAAAAGAGTTATGCCTTGTGGATCCATCACCATGTTTAGCAAGAAAGGAGAGGAACTTCCAGAAAATGGGCAGAAAGTTAAGCTTTACATGGTTGATGAAACCATCTCAGAGGGGACCTCAATTCCTCTCTTTGAACCACTCCAGGTCTGATGGGTGTGGGAAGTCAAACTCAGTGACTTAAAACAAGTTCACTTGGGAGAAAATCCCATGATATCCTTGTACATATTTTCTTTCTTGCAGTTTTTCTTTGTTTCTTTTGCTATTTTCTTATGTTTCAGGTGAAGGGACGTGCACCACAAGGAATTTGGCACCAGAGCATAACACTCGAGCATGACACTCGAGAAAGGCTGCTCGAGTGTTCTAAAAACGAACCAGAAACTCCTTCATTTCCAACTATTTCATTCTTCAAATAGGTACAGAACCCTTTCCCTTCATTGTATATACCACTGCATATTTTTCTCTTGACTTGCTGGTCTAGGATCCTCTTTCGGGATTTTATACACACAAGAGACTGTGTGATTTAAGTTTGGGGGAGGATTCTAGGGGACATTTGACTTTGTTTTTTGTGATTCTTAGTTTTTCTTGCATTTCATCATTTGCATTACATCTAAGGCATAAAAACACCAAAAACATTTTCAGTTAACATAATTTTTTCGATTGCATATCATCTACGGCATAGAAAACCCATAAAAAATAGAGTGTTCATGTAGGTGCATCACATTCATATAGGATTGAGTTTAGAGTTTTGGGAATCATCTCGCTAATATAGACAGACTTGCAAGGTTGATTGGCTAGTAACCATAGTGAACTCTTGGACTTGCGTTTTTTCCCTCTTGAACACTGATTGGTAGATCATTGATCTTTGAAACCAATACTTAGGTTGTGTCTCAAAAAGAACCAGATTTGTTGCCTCATAATCGAATTCCATATTTCCAAATTAGGGGCTTGAGATACATTGCATAAGATCCTTCCTTAGGTTCAGCTAGCTAAGTAAAAACAAAAGCATAAGATGAATATAGAATCATCCTTCTTACAACTCAGCTCAAAAAATATGGTCTAAGATGAACGGGGACTATGCGTAAACCCGTACCTTCTTGTGTTCATCGATGAAACCATGTCGATATTGCCTTAGATGGACCAGAACTGTGCGTAAACCCGTACTTTTTCGGGTCCCATTGATAAAGCTAATACATCGATGCCTAAGGTGAATCGGGACTGTGCGTAAACCCGTACTTTTTCGTGTCTCATTGATAAAGCTGAAGCTAATAAGTACGAGTTTGAGCAAAAGTAGGAGTTGAGAAGTGATCGAAAATGCTTAATCCATAGTGTCTAGCTGAATTTAAGGAAGTTGAATCCCAAGGTCTTTGATCAGTAGCCCCTCTTGCGGACTGCACTTAAAGAAATAGGTTTCAAATCTGAGTGTCTTAGAGTCTAGCTAAGTGTTAGGGAATATTCGGGTATTATGCTAAGCCTTGATGAAAGTAGATTGTGGTTCTTACAAAGGAATGAGGGTTCACTTGTGGATTATGGTTTTCATCTTGATAAGTTGTTTGTTTGAAGTAAGATGTTCCCATTGTCAGCAACCTCTCTTCCTTCTTAGCTCTATGCATATTTGCTTGAGGGCAAGCAAAGACTAAGTTTGGGGGAGTTGATGTGTCTGCATTTTACCACATTTTAGGGGCATTATTTAGCATGTTTTGCATTCATACTTGCATTATTATCATTGTTTTAGGTTCTTTTAGGCATAATTTGAATATTTAGTGTTGGGCATTGCAAACATTGCATAAAGGGTATTTTTAGGCACTTTTTGGAGCTTATCATGAAGTATTTCGGACTACAAGAAGACCTATGAAAAATCGGCTGGCCTAAAGTTGAAGTTCAGAATGTGATCTAAAAGATTTGGCATATCTCCATGACACTCGAGCATGACACTCGACCACACTTGGTCGAGTGGATTTTCAGACCAGAACATTGACTTTTGACAGAGTTGACTTTTCTTTTGGGCTTTTTGTAAAAAGGGCCCAAAAGTACCCCTTTATGTGAAAAGGCAAAAGTCCAACTATTTTAGGCCTTTTTCCATTTTCTTTTATTTTATATCTCTTTAATTTAAGTGTTCTTAATGCTTGTTTCTTTCTGATCAATTGAAATTCGATCTCTTGGTGAATCCCCCCCGAGAGGCATTTGGGGAATCACTTGAACATGCTTACGTTAAGATAACATCTTCCTAGCTCAAGAGATTGATTGTATAGGGTGTTATTAGGCTTTGTAAGGTCCATACTTAAAGCCTCTTGAATTTCCAATCGTTGGGCGAGAGTCAAGTCAGGTTGTCTTTTAGGAGAGGTCCCATTGCGCGAGAGCGAATGTGATTACTTTATGATTCCTTGCTTAGAGACCATCTAAATAGGTTGATAAATAAGTCTGGAACCCCTAGGAATACCCTAATCATTGATCCTCAACCTCGAGAACCCTCTTTTCCTTTATTGAATTTTCATGATTTTAATACTCTACTTTTAGGTTGAGATTCAGTGTTGCACTTCATTCTGATTTACTATTGCTTTATTTTCAATGCTGCGTTTTTACATTCTATTTTCATGTCTCATATTTTGCACTTTTTTTTAGTATTTCGTTTTCACCTAGATTAGGTCACTACTCACTTAAACGTATCTCGCTTAGATTAGGATAAGTAGATTTCATCTTGATTGCTAGTTACTCTCCCAGTGGATTGACACCATATTGTACTACAATTGATTAGATAGACAGTTTGGTATTTGAGAAAACACCGTAAAAACCTGTTTATCAAATTGGCACCGTTGCGAACTGGGTCCTAGTTAGCTACAATTAGGAAAATCACTTTCCTGAGACTAAGTTTTCTTACAATATTCTAATCTCGTTTCTGGTTTTTGTCTGCTTTCAGGTACACTCGATCAACAAGCTCGACCAACTCAGCTCGAGCTCCTTGATCTTTACTCTGTTTCCAGAAAGCTCGAGCAGACCCCAGAAACACTCGATCAACACACTCGAGCACCACCTGCTCGAGTGTTATTTCCGACAACAAAAACCACTTGCATGAATACCAGGTCCCGTGGTAGTGAAGATCTCATCCCATACTCTGACAGAATAGACCGTTTGCCTCGTGAATACTTACGAGAACAACGGAACAGATTGAACGAAGAATACACGGATATGGTGAACATGGAAGAACAAGCTACTGAACTAGGAACCCGTCCGATGAGAGTTAGACACATTGGTGCCGATGATGCTCCCAGTATTCACACTCAACGCCATGGAATTGTCCCACCAGCCATCGCGAACAACAAATTTAAGATTAAGAGTGGTATGATCTCCATGGTCCAGAACAGTAATTTTCATGGTTTACCTTCTCAGGATCCACTAGATTATCTTGATGAGTTTGAAAGACTAACCAGTTTGACAAAGATAAATGGGGTTAGTGAGGATGCTCTGAAATTGCGATTGTTTCCTTTCTCTCTTGGAGACAAAGCACATCTATGGGAAAAACACTTGCCACAAGGGTCTATTACATTTTGGGATGCCTGCAAACAAGCGTTTCTAGGCAAATTCTTTTCCAACTCCAGAACTGCGAAACTTCGCAATTCTATCTCTGGTTTCAAGCAAAACCATTATGAGACATTCTCTGAGGCTTGGGAACGATTCAAGATGTACCAATCACAATGTCCTCATCATGGTTTCACTACTGAGTCTCTTCTCAGTACTCTCTACAGAGGCGTCATTACCAAGATACGTATGTTGCTAGACACAGCCAGCAATGGAAATTTTCTGAATAAGGATGTCGATGATGGATGGGAATTAGTGGAGAATTTAGCTCAAGCAGATGGCCAATACAGTGAAGACTATGATCGAACTCCTAGAGGCGCAACAGATTCGGATATGGTTAGTAGAAAGGAGCTCAAAGCCATACAAGACAAACTGGACAAGCTACTCTCAGCTCACCATAAGCAAGTACACCATGTAGGTTAATCAGAACAGGTTGAAGAAGACGATGATGAAGTTGAAGAGGTCAGATTCGTGCAGAATCAAAGCAACAACTACAGACAATTCAACAGCTACAAACCCAACCCCAACCTCTCCTAAAGAAACACATATGTAGCAAATCCAAACGACCAGGTGTACCCACCCAAACCGCACCCGTAACCACAACCCAAACCATTTATACCCAAACAACAGTACCAGCAAACACACCACCAACCACCACCTGGATACGAACCACAACCACCACAACAAACACCTGAAGTAATGGACATCTTGCAGCAAATACTAAAGTGACAGACAACCACCGCTTCCGAATTAACAAGGAAATTTACTGAGGTACACGCTAAGATCGATGCTTCACATAATGACCTCAACTGCAAGTTTTAGACTCTTAATGCCCGTCTCAAATATGTGGAGAATCAGCAAGGATCCTCATCAACTGTAAAACAAACCGGACAGCTACCTGGAAAAGCTGTTCAAAACCCTAAGGAGTATCACGCCAACGCCATTACACTCCGTAGTGGCCGTGAATTGCTAATCCGTGCTGAATCGATACAGAACACTGAGGACAGTGTCCTTCAGGAAGGGGAGGATGATTTGGTCGAAGAACAGACAGAAATCAGCACAGAAAAGCCAAAATCTATGACACTCGACTTAGACGCTCGAGCACCACCTGCTCGAGTGTCAGAGACGCAGCCCAAAAACACAACTTACGTACAGAAAGACCCAAAACCGTTCGCTCCACCTCCTTTCAAACCGCAGCTTCTTTTCCCGCAGAGATTCAAAAAGGATGTTGCAGACAAGTACAAAGCTCTCTTTGAAAAACAGATGAGGGACGTTGAAGTAAAAATACCAATTCTGGATGCCTTTATGATAATGCCCCCTTATCAAAAGTTTTTGAAGGATGCAGTCAAAGACAGAACACAAGAAGTCGAAGGGATGGTTGTGCTAACACATGAGGTCAGTGCTATTATACAAAGGAAAGTTGTGCCTAAGAAGCTTGATGATCCAGGAACGTTCACAATCCCATGCTCGCTTGGACCTCTCACATTCAGGAGTTGCTTGTGTGATCTAGGGGCATCGATCAGCCTGATGCCTCTAACAGTCGCCAAAAGATTAGGGTTCGACAAGTACAAGTCTTGTAAGATATCTTTGGTACTAGCTGACAGATCGGTTAGGATTCCACATGGAATTCTAGAAGACCTACCAGTTCGGGTCAGAGGAGTAGAAATCCCCACGGATTTCGTTGTTCTAGATATGGGAGAAGAACCAAAGGACCCCTTGTTATTTGGTAGGCCTTTCTTAGCCACTGCAGGAGCTGTGATTAATGTGCCAAAAGGAGAAATCGAACTCAATCTTGGGAAAGATTTCAAGATGACTTTCAGCATCAGCGACATAATGATCTTTCAAAGGATCTGTTTGGGGAATTGATAGAGAAAGATCACCTCGGTACTGCTTTGATGAAAGACGGTTGTGATGGATACATATACGAAGAAACTGAGGTCTACAAAGGCTTGTTGGACTCTTGCAAATCACTGAAAAGTGAAAAACAGTTCGAGACCTTACACTCGACCTCAACACTCGAGCAAGCAGAGCTCGAGCATATCGATTTAGCCTCTGGAAATCAACGCTCGACCACAACACTCGACCACACCAAGGTCGAGTATCAGATCGATGACGACTGGTCGGAGCTCAAATCACCAAAAGTGGAACTCAAACCACTCCCCTCCGGGCTCAGGTACGCATTTCTTGGATCTAACTCGACATATCCAGTAATACTAAATAATGCACTAAGTGATAATGAGTTAGATATGTTGCGTTCTGAATTAAGACGGTTTAAAAAAGCCCTAGGATATTCACTGTCTGACATTAAGGGGATCTCTCCCGACTTGTGAACACATAGAATTCACCTTGAAAATGAATCTTATTCTAGCAGGGAACCTCAAAGGAGATTAAATCCGAATTTGAAGGAGGTTGTTAAAAAAGAAATTTTGAAACTGTTAGATGATGATATAAAAGGGATGGGTCACTGTCATTAGAAATGAGAATGATGATTTAATCCCAACTAGAACTGTTACAGGACATAGGATGTGCATTGATTTTAGGAAATTGAATTCTGCATCTAGAAAAGATCATTATCCTTTGCCATTTATCGATCAGATGCTAGAAAGATTGGCTAATCACTCATATTACTGTTTCCTTGATGGATATAGTGGATTTTTCCAAATCCCTATACATCCAAATGATCAGGAAAAGACAACCTTTACTTGCCCTTATGGTACATTTGCATATAGGAGAATGCCTTTTGGTCTTTATAATGCACCTGCTACTTTTCAACGTTGCATGACTTCTATATTTTCGGATCTGATTGAGGAGATGGTTGAAGTGTTCATGAACGATTTTTCTGTCTATGGTTCTTCCTTCTCCTCTTGTTTGTCGAACTTGTGCAGGGTTTTATCCAGGTGTGTTGAGACAGATCTCGTGCTTAATTGGGAAAAATGCCACTTCATGGTGAGAGAAGGCATCGTTCTAGGTCATAAGATTTCAGGAAAAGGTATCGAAGTCGATAAGGCCAAGATAGAAGTGATGGTTCAGCTGCAGCCGCCCAAAACAGTCAAAGACATTAGGAGTTTCATGGGACATGCATGATTTTATAGGCGATTCATCAAAGACTTTTCAAAGACTGCTAGGCCTCTAACTCGTCTCCTTTGCAAGGAAGCAGATTTCGTCTTTGACGAGGAATGCCTCAAGGCTTTTCTCGAACTTAAAGAAGCCTTGATAACAGCACCAATAGTCCAAGCACCTGACTGGAATCTCCCTTTTGAGATAATGTGTGATGCTAGTGACTATGCTGTTGGAACAGTTCTGGGACAGAAGAAGGATAGGAAGCTAAATGTGATCTACTATGCTAGTAGAACACTAGACGAAGCTCAGGTGAAATACGCCACTAGAGAGAAGGAATTACTTGCAGTTGTGTTCACTTTTGAGAAATTCAGGTCCTATCTGGTTGGATCGAAAGTTATTGTTCATACTGATCATGCAGCTCTAAGATACTTGATGAAAAAGAAGGATGCTAAGCCTAGACTACTTAGGTGGATTTTGTTGCTGCAAGAATTCGACATGGAGATAGTCAATAAACCTGGGATTGAAAACGGTGTTGCTGATCACTTATCAAGGATACAGGTTGAAGAAACCCTTCCAATGAACGATTCTATGCCTGAAGAACAACTGTTGAGTTTTTCTATCAAACACTCGACCATGACACTCGAGCACCACCTACTCGAGTGTCGGACCCATAATCAGAAAAGGTGTTTCTCGATCGGATCAAGATTTGCGGGAACTTTCTTACCATGGTATGCCGACTTGGTTAACTATTTGGTCGGAGGAGAGCTGCCTAAGACTCTGAATTATCATCAAAGGAAAAAATTCTTCAGGGATGTAAGGCAATATTTCTGGGATGAGCCTTATCTTTACAAGCAAGGATCTGATGGATTATTCAGAAGATGTGTATCAGAAGAAGAAGTCAAGGGAATATTGGAGCACTGCCATGGATCTACTTATGGAGGACACTTTGCTGCACAGAAGATTCTTCAATCCGGGTTATGGTGGCCATCGATTTTCAAAGACTGCCAAGAGTTTATATCTAGATGTGATTGCTGTCAAAGAATGGGTAGTATAAGCAAGACGAATGAAATGCCGCAGAATCCAATCTTGGAAATAGAAGTGTTTGAATGTTGGGGAATTGATTTTATGGGACCATTTAAGCCTCCTTCTTTAGGGAACACCTACATTCTGGTTGTTGTGGATTATGTCTCTAAATGGGTAGAAGCTATTGCAGCTCCTACAAACAATGCAAAAGTGGTACTTAAGCTTTTCAAACACATAATATTTCCCAGATTTGGTGTACCAAGAGTTGTGATCAGTGATGGAGGGTCCCACTTTGTCAACAAGGTTTTTGAGAATCTGCTTAGGAAACATGGAGTTAAACACCAAGTGGCGACTCCTTATCATCCTCAAACCAGCGGACAAGTCGAGGTCTCTAACAGGCAGATTAAATCAATTTTGATGAAGATAGTTGGGCTGTCAAGACGTGATTGGGCCGCCAAATTAGATGATACTCTTTGGGCCTATATGACTGCTTTCAAAACACCCATTGGACGCACACCTTTTCAACTACTCTATGGAAAGTCATGCCATTTGCCAGTAGAGATAGAGTACAAATCAATTTGGGTAACCAAACTCCTGAATTTCGATATCAAGACAGCACAAGAAAATAGACAAATGGATATGCATGAGCTTGAAGAAATCAGACTTGAAGCATATGATAACTCAAAAGCATACAAAGATCGCACAAAGGCAGCTAACGACAAAAAGATCCATCGGAAAACAATCGAAGTTAGTGATCAAGTAGTTCTCTTTAACCCAAGAGTCAAACTGTTTCCCAGAAAACTACGATCAAAGTGGTCTGGTCCGTTCATAGTACTACAAGTTCAACCTTATGGAGCAGTCACTTTAGCCAACAGCAATGGGGAAGGATTCACTATGAATGGTCATAGAGTTAAGCCTTATTTGGCCAACTGCACAATTCCCGAGGGAACTTCGATTCTGCTCAATGAACCGCCTCCTCTCCAATAAATAGGAGGAAGTCGAGCTTGAGACTATAAACAAGCGCAGTTGGGAGGCAATCCCAAAGGTATCAACTGTATATACATTCAATTTTTTCAGCATGTTTAACTTCTCTACGTATATTTGTTATTTTTCATTTTTACTTGCATCCATTTCGTCTTACATGCACTTGGAAGGTTTTTTGTACTCTTTTACAAGGAAGTGGGGCCCAAATAGGACAGGTGGGGTCGGAACCGACAAGATGGGACAGCACTCGACCACGCCTGGTCGAGTGTCCCACTCGAGTGTCAGCCATCATTTGGCAGACTGACACACGACCAAACCTGCTCGAGTGTCAGGCTCGAGCGTTCCGCCATCATGCCTATTCATATGCCTCCGAGCCTATAACTGCCAAAAGCTGAGAAAGGGGAGACATTTACTCCGAAGAATGGGTTAAATCTTTCTTTAATGCAATATCTTTTATATTTAATTCAAAAGATTTGATTTAATCCAAGTTCAAATTTTGAATTTGAAAAGATTCCCCCTTTGTCTTTTCTCCTCTATAAAAGGAGGAGGAGCCTCTATCCTTTCATTCACACGAAATACACTCTCTCTCTAACATTTATCTCTAGTTTTTCTCTCTTTTACAGAAGCAAATCGTCTCTCTCTCTGTTCATCCACAACACTCGACAATTTCAACTCGAGTGTCAAGGTCGAGCGTTGCAACACTTGCTCTTTTCCCAATCAACTCTCACTATGACTGACGGCAAAACCAACAAGGCTAACCTCCTCCGCCTTAGAGCCAAGAATAATGCTCGATTGAGAAGCAATCCTGCCGAAGGAGAGTCTTCTAAGAGCACGAACAAACCGAGCAAAAAGGAGAAGAGAAGGTTAGAAGTTCAATCTGAGAATGAGTCGGAGGAAGGAAGAGAGTACATGGACGAGGACGATATGGATCCAGACCTCGTCGAAGAGACACTTCATGAAGATGGATACGGCGAGAGAGAGGCTGCAGAGGCAAGAGAGATAATCCTTGCTGGAAAGAAAGAGAAAGAGATGAAAGAAAGGCATAACTCGGCAATGGCACTCAACGATCAACGGAGGATGGATTTCATAGGGACCCGCTATCCATGCAAAGAGGCACTAACCGCAATGGGAATAACCAGAGACGTGGATCTCATGTTACAAAACTGTGGGCTGTCCACATTTGTGTCATATCCACAACGAGCATACAAGGAGAAGACTCTACAGTTTCTGGCGACGGTTCAGATCGTTCTATGCGATGTAGAAAACGAGAGTCTCCAAGAAATGCAAGGTGGCGGTTACATCTTCTTTGCAATTAGAGGAAGAGATTATCGAATGACTTTCAGAGCACTTCGAGATCTTTTAGAATTCCCGAGAGCAGAATCCAAGAACTGCGGGCCGGATTTCGATAGGGCGGAACTAGATGATGCGTGGCGATCAATAGCCTCAACAAGGAGCAGATTCTCATCCTCACGGTCTAAGGCGTCCCTAATCTGAAACCCAGCCTTGAGGTACTTTTGAACAATCCTTGCAAATACATTTTTCTCACGTTTTACTACTGGAACAATCAATCTAGGAGAAATGGAAATGCTGGTGACTGCTCTCAAAGACATCGTTGGTACAAAGAGTGACGGATCCCCAATTATCGGAGATAGGAACACCGCTGGTCTAACCATCCAGTTCGCGAACCAGTTAGTCACATACCGTAATTGGGCAAGGGACAATAAGACTGGAGGATTTGATGGTAAGATCACGATTGGCGGACTTTTCACATGCATTCTGGAGAGATGTAATGTGCCAATCGATGAGACAGAATGGGCTGATCCTCGATTCATGAACATCGATCACTTAAGGAGAAGCCAATTCTTGGCCGCAACTGAGGTCCGAGGTAAGCTCCTTTACTCTTTCCATCACTTGCTTAGACCAAACGCTTTTCTACTCTTGCCAAACAGTGAGTACACATCAATAAGGATGGGGCAGAACACAAATTTTAATCCACCTTTAGAAGCCTTATACGATCCCAATGGCCCTCAGCAAAGTTCATCTCCAACAAACAGCGATGAAGTGGATCCTGAGGTGTATTTCTTTGAAGAATACACGATGCCACCACGTCAAGGAGAACCGATCCGAGAAGCACACAAGCACATAGGCTTGTTGCAAAAGATGAAAAAGGTGAAGAAGCTAACTGCAAGCGACAAAGCTAGAAGGCAAGAAAACGAGGATCTAAGTAGAAGAGTGGCCGTTCTAGAAAGAAACAGCGGTCCACCACCCCCACTAACTATTCGCCCAAGAAGAGCCTCTGTGTCCACTGATCGTGAAAGGCAGCAGCAACCCGCACCAGCTAGACACTCGTCTGGAAACGCCGCAGCCTTCTCATACAGAAGGCCTTTTGATGCAGCTGGGGCAAGCTCGAGTCAGCCACTCGAGCACCAACCGATCGAGCATCAATCAGAACACTCGACCGAAACGCTCGAGCAAGCTAAGCTCAAGCGTCAGAGGCACAATGACCACTACATGGAAATCATGCGGAATGTGGCAGCCGACTACTGGAACCACTAGAGAGGTACCAAAAACCCTTCCTTTCATTGTAAATACCATTGCATATTTTTCACTTGACTTGCTGGTCTAGGATCCTCTTTCGGACTTTTATACACACAAGGAACTGTGTGATTTAAGTTTGGGGGAGGGTACTAGATGATATTTGACTTTGTTTTCTGTGATTCTTAGTTTTTATTCTTTGCATTTGATCATTTGCATTACATCTAAGGCATAGAAAACCCAAAAATATTTTCTTAAGCATATTTTTAGATTGCATTACATCTAAGGCATAGAAAAACCAAAAATATTTTCTTTAGCATATTTTTAGATTGCATTACATCTAAGGCATAGAAAACCCATAAAAATTTGAAAAAATTGAAAAAGTCATTAGTCAAAAACAGAGTGTTCATGTAGCTGCATTGCATTCATATAGGATTGAGTCTAGAGTTTCGGGAATCATCTTGCTAAATAGACAGACTTGCTAGGTTAATTGGCTAGTAACCATAGTGAAATCTTAGACTTGCGTTTTTTTCCCTCTTGAACACTGATTGGTAGATCATTGACCTTTGAAACCAATACCTAGGTTGTGTCTCAAAAAGAACAAGATTTGTTGCCTCATAATCGAATTCTATTTTTTCCAAATTAGGGGCTTGAGATACATTGCATAAGATCCTTCCTTAGGTTCAGCTAGCTAAGTAAAAAAGAAAAGCATAAGATGAATATATAATCATCCTTCTTACAACTCAGCTCAAAAAATATGGTCTAAGATGAACGGGACTATGTGTAAACCCGTACCTTCTTGTGTTCATCAATAAAACCATTTCGATATCGCCTAAGATAGACCGGAACTGTGCGTAAACCCGTACTTTTTCGCGTCCTATTAATAAAGCTAATACATCGATGCCTAAGGTGAACCGGAACTGTGCGTAAACCCGTACTTTTTCGTGTTTCATTGATAAAGCTGAAGCCAATAAAAACGAGTAGGAGTTGAGAAGTGATCGAAAATGCTTAATCCATAGTGACTAGCTGAATTTGAGGAAGTTTAATCCCAAGGTCTTTGATCAATAGCCCCTCTTGCGGAATGCACTTAAAAGAAATAGGTTTCGAATCTGAGTTTCTTAAGAGTCCAACTAAGTGTTAGGGAATATTCGGTTTTTATGCTAAGCCTTGATGAAAGTAAATTGTGGTTCTTACAAAGGAATGAGGGTTCACTTGTGGATTACGGTTTTTCAGTTTGATAAGTCGTTTGTTTAAATAAGATGTTCCCATTGTCAGCAACCTCTCTTCCTTCTTAGATCGATGCATATTTGCTTGAGGTCAAGCAAAGCCTAAGTTTGGGGGAGTTGATGTGTCTGCATTATACCACATTTTAGGGCCATTATTTAGCATGTTTTGCATTCATACTTGCATTATTATCATTGTTTTAGGTTCTTTTAAGCATAATTTGCATTCTTAGTGTTGGGCATTGCATACATTGCATAAAAGGTAATTTTAGGCACTTTTTGGAGCTTATCATGGAGTATTTCGGACTACAAGAAGACCAATGAGGAATTGTCTGGCCTAAAGTTGAAGTTTAAGATGTGAACTAGAAGATTTGACACTCGAGTCTGACACTCGAGCATGACACTCGACCATCACTTGGTCGAGTGGATTTACGGACCAGAACTAAGACTTTTGACAAAGATTGACTTCTTGGGCTTCTCTGCGAAAAAGGTCCATCCATACCCATTTGTGCAAGCCCAACAACTATTTAAGGCTTTTTCTATTTTCTTTTCTTAAGGAAATTTCCTTTATACTTCTTAAAGGAATTTCCCATTTTTCTTTCTAGGGAATTTTCCCTTTTTCTCTTTAAGTATTTTTCCTTTTTCTTTAAGATCTTTTGTCTATAAATTGTACAAGAATTTCCAGTTTTAATATACAATCTTTTCTAGCAAAATCTCGAGTTATCTCTTAAAGCAATTTACGATTTTTATTCTTAAGTTTATGTAATTGATTTTCGATTTTGAGTCTATGTTTCACTTCATGAATTCTGAGTAAGTTAGTCTAAGGTTCTTGAGGAAAGGGTGAGATTAGGGGAAAACTTAGGGATTTCCTGATTTGTTTATGTTTGATTAAGGTCTTAGATCTCTTTAATTTAAGTGTTCTTAATGCTTGTTTCTTTCTGATCAATTGAAATTTGATCTCTTGGTGAATCCCCCCCCGAGAGGCACTTGGGGAATCACTTGAACATGCTTAAGTTAAGATAACATCTTCCTAGCTCAAGAGATTGATTGTCTAGGGTGTTATTAGGCTTTGTAAGGTCCATACTTAAAGCCTCTTGAATTTCCAATCGTTGGGCGAGAGTCAAGTCAGGTTGTCTTTTAGGAGAGGTCCCATTGCGCGAAAGCGAATGTGATTACTTTGTGATTCCTTACTTAGAGGTCATCTAAATAGGTTGATAAATAAGTCTGGAACCCCTAGGAATACCCTAATCATTGATCCTACACCTCGAGAACCCTCTTTTCCTTTATTGAATTTTCATGATTTTAATACTCTGCTTTTAGGTTGAGATTCAGTGTTGCACTTCATTTTGTTTTACTATTGCTTTATTTTCAATGCTGCGTTTTTACATTCTATTTTCATGTCTCATTTTTTGCACTTTGTTTTAGTATTTCGTTTTCACCTAGATTAGGTCACTACTCACGTAATCGAATCTGGCTTAGATTAGGATAAGTAGATTTCATCTTGATTGCTAGTTACTCTCCCAGTGGATTGACACCATACTGTACTACAATTGATAAGATACACAGTTTGGTATTTGAGAAAACACCGTAAAAACCTGTTTATCAACATGTTTGTGTTGTACTTGCAGCGGCTTATCGATTTTGTCAAACTTGACGTTCAAGGCCTTGAGTTCCTTCCTACTGACTGTGTCTGTGTCCACTGTGTTTCTGACCGTCCTGTCGTAGTCCTGATTATACTGCCCATCTGCCTGAGCCATATTCTCCACTAGCTGCCAACCATCAGCGACGTCCTGGTTAAGGAAATTTCGATGGCTTGCGGTATCCAATAACCTGTGGATGTTAGGGTGAACTCCTCTATACAGATTGTTGAGCAGAGTCTCAGCAGGGTATCCATGATGTGGGCACTGAGACTGATAATTCTTGTACCTCTCCCAGGCTTCAGCAAAGGTTTCAGAATTTTGTTGGGTGAAGGTAGAGATGGCGTTTCTCAACTTTGCAGTTCGAGAGTTGGAGAAGAATTTGGCGAGAAACGCAAATTTACAAGCTTCCCATGACGTGATGGAGCCTTGCGGTAAGTGTTTCTCCCAGACATGGGCTTTGTCTCCGAGAGAAAACGGGAACAACCTGAGTTTGAATGCGTCCTCACTGACTCCATTGAGCCTTTGCAGTCCACAGAGTCGCTCGAATTCGTCCAAGTGATCAAGCGGATCTTCAGAAGGTAGGCCATGAAACTGCCTATTTTGGATCATTGAGATGAGACTGCTCTTGATCTCGAAGTTGTTGTTCGTTATTGCTGGGGGAACAATTCCACGTCTCTGGGTGTGGGTACTTGGTGCGTCTCCAACACCTATTATTCGCGGTCTCCTCTGTGGAGGCTGGTCCACAGGTGGAACGTGTGAGTTGGATGCTGTGTCTGCTTTCATTATGACTCTCTCTGTAAGCGTACTGTAGACTTGGTTTCTCTGCGCTCTTAACTCGCGTGGTAGTTGGTTAATGTTGTCAAGAGGCTCGAGAAGATTCTGATTTCCTTGTAAACGTGTCTGCATAAACTGAGTGAAGTCAAACTAAGCAGTAGGATCAAGTTGACATAGTGGAGGTTGAAATCACCTGAACAATCCTAATTGTCAAATCCTAATTGTAACTAGCAAAGACTCATTTGGCAACGGCGCCAATTTGATAACAGGATTTTTTTTTCTATTGTCAAATCCTATTATACTTGTATGTCGGTTGAAGTATGATAGGTGTCAATCCAACTGGGAATGTAATTATCAATCAGGATGCAGTTAACTACCCCAATTCAAGCCAATCAAAGTGTGGTTTCTCTAACAACCTAATTTGAACCTTTAAAACGAAAATAGACAAAGCAATGCAATTGTAGATAATTCAAACAGAGCGATAATCATTAGAGTATCAAATAGAATTAACGCATGGTGAGAAAGCAGGATCCTGAGGAAAGTAAGGTTCATGGGTTAACGTGACTCTTAAGTTAACTAGGTGCTTGATATCACTCAATAGAGCTAGTCTCTAGGCAACGAGAACACAAATAATGAGTCCACTCTCGTGGTAAACAAACTCGAGTAGACTACTAACAGACCCTATCTCCATAGGCATTTGATAATCTAGTCGGAATGAACGATCAACTCGCCTAACGCCGATTCAAACCTCAGACATTTGATCCCTCGAGCTGAGCATGTGAATCTCTGAAGTGGTTCAGTCTGACGCTCTACCAAACACCCATCAGTGCTAGAGCGTCTCAAAACAAGCCTCAGTTGATCATAATGAAACTAGTGATGATAACACCAAATCAGAAAAGACTTACATAAATCTAGCCCTAAGAGCCTTAGAAAACCTAAGCATCACATATACCTAACTCATCCTCATGAACCCTAGGTAACTACTCAGAAGGCATGAGTTTAATAGCAAACACGAATTTAAGGTTTGAATGCATCAATGAAGGACTCGAACAAGGTATGAAATCAACGCTTAATGTAAAACTGAATTGCATAAAATAAACTCGAAAATCAGAAAGTTGCCTTCGATTACAAAGCTCTAAGTTCGCAAGAAAAATCAATTGTAAAAACTAGGGTCCGGGTTTTTGCAACATGTAAAAATATTTATACTAAACTCATAGCAAAACCCTAGATAAACTCGGCCTAATGCGCAGTGGATTTTAGCCTCAGTTTAGCCCAATAACGAATGAACTCGATCTTGGGCTTGAAAATGGGCTCGATCTAGGTCTGGAAAAAGGGCTCGATCTGTGTTCGAGTTAGGGCTCGATCTGTGTTCGAGGTGGGGCTCGATCTGGGGCTCAATCTGGGGCTCAATCTAGGCTCGACCTGGGGCTCAATCTGGGCTCCACCTGGGCCTCAATCTGGGCTCGACCTAAGGCTCATTCTGCCCGCATCCAGTACATGAACGCTCACAAAACGTAGTATGTATGCAGATGCATGTGAATGTGTATGAAAGATACTATCTAGACTCCAACTATATGAGACTGTATCAAAATGTACGTATAATATACCTAAATGATGCTCCTAAGACGTGCTAAAATCGTGTATATCATATGTTCGCGCAACACCTTTTCACCGAAACTTCTAACAAATTTTTAACATTAATTCCTCTTGTTGTTCATGAATGGACTCCAAAATCTGTTCCAACCAATTTGGAGATTTCAACCATTCCCATGTAAGTTGTTTTGTGGATGTTTCACCTCATCTTTTTTCCTAGAGAGGCATGAGCTTCCTCACCAGTCATGTCGGTAAATCTTTCCTACTTCATCCTAGCTCAAAGAAAATTTATTGATATGTATGCATTTTAGCTCATCTAAGGTGTCTCATTTAGTTCATTTAGTATACACACATGTTTCATTGCATCATGTCAGTGTCATTTTAGGTTTATTTGTATATTTTACATTCGCATAACATACACTATGTATTTGGAGTTATTTTCAGGAAAAGTTGGACCACAGATAGAAGGTATCAGCGTGACCTGGGAAGAAAATGCATTTTGAGAGCTCCATGGGAGCAATGGATAAAAAATTTAGATACAACTCGACCGTGCAGCTGAAGTTAGTGGTCATGTCGACCATGCATTGTCCAACTCGATGTGCAACTCGAGTTAGTGGTCGAGTCGACCATGCACTTTCCAACTCAATGTTCTCCTCGAGTCAGTGGTCGAGGTTATGATTTCTATGTTCGCGCAATACCTTTTCGCCTAAACTTCTGGCAAATTTCTAACATTAATTCCTTTTGTGGTGCTTGAATGGACTCCAAAATCTGTTCCAACCAATTAGGAGATTTCAACCATTCGCATGTATGTTGTTTTGTGGATGATTCATCTCATCTTTTTTCCTAGAGAGGCATTAGCTTCCTCACAAGTCATGTCGGTAAATCTTTCACACTTCATCCTAGCACAAAGAAATGTTATTGATATGTATGCAATTTAGCTCATTTAAGGTGTTTCATTTAGTTCATTTAGTATATACACATGTTGCATTTGCATCATGTTAGTGTCATTTTTGGTTTATTTGTATACTTTACATTCGCATAGCATACACTATGCATTTCGAATTGTTTTCACGAAAAGTGGGACCATAGATGGAAGGTATCAGCGAGACCTAGGAAGAAAATGCATTTTGAGAGCTCCATGGGAGCAATGGATATAAAATTCAGATACAGCTCGACCGTGCAGCTCAACTTAGTGGTCAAGTCTACCATGCACTGTCCAACTTGATGTGCAACTCGAGTCAGTGGTCGAGTCGACCCTGCATTGTCCAACTCAATGTTCTACTCGAGTCAGTGGTCGAGTTGATGATGCGTATGTTCACGCAAGACCTTTTCGCCGAAACTTCTAGCAAATTTAACATTAATTCCTTTTGTGTTTCATGAATGGACTCCATAATCTGTTCTAACCAATCTAGAGATTTAAACCATTCCCATGTAAGTTGTTTTGTGGAAGTTTCATCTCATCTTTTTCCTATAGAGACATGATCTTCTTTACTAGTCATGTCAGTAAACCTTTCACACGTCATCCTAGCATAAAGAAATTTTATTGATATATATGCATTTTATCTCATTTAAGGTGTTTCTTTAGTTCATTTAGTATACAAACATGTTGCATTTGCATAATGTTAGTATACTCTATGCATTTGGAGTAATTTTCAAGAAAGGATGGACCACAGATAGAAGGTATCAATGAAACATGAGAAGAAAATGCATTTTGAGAGCTCCATGGAAGCAATGGATAGAAACTTCAGATACAACTCGACCGTGCCGCTTAAGTTAATGGTTATGTCGACCATGAATTACCCAACTCAATGTGCAACTTGAGTTAGTGGTCGAGTCGACCATGCATTGTCCTACTTAATGTTCTACTCGAGTTAGTGGTCGAGTTAATGATGCGTATATTTGCGCAAGACCTTTTCGCCGAAGCTTCTAGCAAACTTGTTGTTCATGGATGGACTCCATAATTTGTTCCAACCAATCATGAGATTTTAACCATTCCCGTGTAAGTTGTTTTGTGGATGTTACATCTCATATTTTTTTCTACTGGGGCATGATCTTCTTCACCAGTCATGTCGGTAAACCTTTCACACTTCATTCTAGCACAAAGAAATTTAATTGATATGTATACAATTTAGATCATTTAAGGTGTCTTATTTAGTTCATTTAGTATACACATATGTTGCATTTGCATCATGTTAGTGTCATTTTTGGTTTATTTGTATACTTTACATTCGCATAGCATACACTATGCATTTGGAGTGGTTTTCACGAAAAGTTGGACCACAGATGGAAGGTATAAACAAGATTTGGAAAGAAAATGCATTTTGAGAGCTCCATGGGAGCAATGGATAGTAAATTCAGATACAAATCGACCATGCAGCTCAAGTTCATGGTCAAGTCGACCATGCATTGTCCAACTCGATGTGCAACTCGATTCAGTGGTCGAGTCGACACTAAAATATCAAACTCAATGTTCTACTTGAGTCAGTGGTCGAGTTGATGATGCGTATGTTCCTGCAATACCTTTTTGCCGAAACTTCTAGCAAATATCTAACATTAATTCTTCTTGAGGTTCATGAATGGACTCCATAATCTGTACCAACCAATCAGGAGATTTCAACCATTCCCATGTAAGTTTTTTTGATAATGTTTCATCTCATCTTTTTTCCTAAAGAGGCATGAGCTCCTTCACTAGTCATGTCGGTAAACTTTTCACACTTCTTCATAGCGCAAAGTAATTTTATTGATATGTATGCATTTTAGCTCATTTAAGGTGTCTCATTTAGTTCATTTAGTATACACACATGTTGCATTTGCATCATTTCAGTGTCATTTTTTGTTTATTTGTATATTTTACATTTGTATAACATACACTATGCATTTAGAGTATTTTCAGGAAAAGTTGGACCAGTGATAGAAGGTATAAGCGAGACCTGGGAAGAAAATGGATTTTGAGAGCTCCATGAGAGCAGTGGATAAAAAATTCAGATACAAATCGACCGTGCATCTGAAGTTAGTGGTCAAGTCAACCATGTATTGTCCAACTCGATGTGCAACTCGAGTTAGTGGTCGAGTCGACCATGCACTTTCCAACTCCCATTTTCTACTCGAGTCATTGGTCGAGTTGATGATTTCTATGTTCGCGCAATACCTTTTTGCCGAAACTTCTGGCAAATTTCTAACATTAATTCCTTTTATGGTTTATGAATGAACTCCAAAATCTTTTCCAACCAATCAGGAATCATTCCCATGAATGTTGTTTTGTGGATGATTCATCTCATCTTTTTTCCTAGAGAGGCATTAGTTTCCTCTCAAGTCATGTCGGTAAATCTTTCACACTTCATCCTAGCACAAAGAAATCTTATTGATATGTATGCATTTTAGCTCATTTAAGGTGTTTTATTTAGTTCATTTAGTATACACACATGTTGCATTCTGCATCATGTTAGTGTTATTTTTGGTTTATTTGTATACTTTACATTCACATAGCATACACTATGCATTTGGAGTTGTTTTCACGAAAAGTGGGACCACATATGGAAGGTATCAGCGGGACCTGGGAAGAAAATGCATTTTGAGAGCTCCATGGGAGCAATGGATAGAAAATTCAGATACAGCTCGACCGTGCAGCTCAACTTAGAGGTCGAGTCTGCTATGCACTATCCAACTCGATGTGCAACTCGAGTTAGTGGTCGAGTCGACCTTGCACTGTCCAACTCAATGTTCTACTCGAGTCAGTGGTCGAGTTGATGATGCGTATGTTCGCGCAAGACCTTTTCATTGAAACTTCTAGCAAATTTTTAACATTAATTCCTCTTGTTGTTCATGAATGGACTCCATAATATGTTCCAGCCAATCCAGAGATTTCAACCATTCCCATGTAAGTTGTTTTGTGGATGTTTCATCTCATCTGTTTCCTACAGAGGCATGATTTTCTTCACCAGTCATGTGGGTAAACCTTTCACACTTCATCCTAGCACAAAGAAATTTTATTGATATGTATGCATTTTAGCTCATTTAAGGTGTCTCATTTAATTCATTTAGTATACACACATGTTGCGTTTGCATCATGTTAGTGTCCTTTTTGGTTTATTTGTATACTTTACATTCGCCTAGCATACACTATGCATTTGGAGTTGTTTTCAGAAAAAGTTGGACCACATATGGAAGATATCAGCGAGACCTAGTGATGGGATCCTCCCTAGGATAGAACTCTGAAAACCGGGGCTAGAGAACTCGGAATCGATTGAAACTTGAGCAGCAGATAGACTGGAGTGTGAGAAACTCGGTTATGAGTTTTGAGCTTATTTGGACGAGGGGTTTCTGAGATATGACGGCAAAGTCTTTTAGAGACGATAGAACTGGTGGATTGATGGAGGAGAAAAACGTGATGGTGAAATAGGTAGAAGGGATTCAAATTCACGACGTGTAATGAAGTCCCGGATTCGAAGAATACATTAAAAGAATCAGCAATTGAGATAAGAACTCGTTTTTTTTTCAAAAGAAAAGTGTTTGCTATTATTCAACTCTGAAGTTTACAGCAGTGTTTTTGGGTTTAAATATAACCCTAAAAAAAACAACATGTAGTTCTAAACAAAACAACATGTAGTCTGAAACTTAAATAAAAAAAACGAAGCATTTAAATAAAAACAACGAAATGTCCCACTAATTGGTGCACCTAAAAATCTACTAAGTACAAAACCAGATTGGGTTGTACATTATTCTCCTAATGGTAAGACTCCTAAGTAACTCGCCGTAGTGATTCCATCTGCCTCATTAAAAACCATGAGAGAAAACCCAATTGGGACAAAACTCTCTATGGGAAAATGAGTACAGACTTCCTCATCTAAGTTACCTAGTTAGCATTACCAAGAGAAGTCTTCAAGTTGGAGATGTTGAAGACTTGCATAGATGGTGGCGAGAACGATCCTTCAGCCATGAGCGAGTGAGCTTCCTTAGCCAACTCCTTAGCTCTTGAACGTGTGATTGGTCCTACCAGCTCTGGTTCCTTAGCTTCTATGTTGCTCACGATCACATCATCCTCTCCCTCTTCAAAAGGATTTGTCCTCAAATCCGAATCTGCAACCTATAGAAGCAAGTCAGAAACATTGAACGTTGGAGATATGTTGATATGATCATGGACCAGCAACAAGCACCGGGACAAGAGGATACTATGGAGCTCGGAGCTGAAGGAGTTCAACAAGTTTTGGATGTACCGATTGGACCAATTACTCGATCTAAGGATAGACTACTCGAACAGGCTGTTGGCACATTGCTAATACAAGCTGAGAGCAACCTTAGTCTTATGGCTAATCAAACCACACTGGTTTTGATTCAAGCCGACTAAGGGTTGTCAATGAAAGGTGTGTATTCTTGCAGTCTTTTCCTTGTGTCTAGTTTTATCCCAATGGGTTTTCTAGACAAAGGTTTTTAATGAGGCTTGTTAATACACACTATACATCTGCCTCATTGACAACATGCTTAGAAAGGGAAATGGAAGACTATTTTCGACTAAGACTTTAAGTGGACTTATTCTAGTCTTTTATTTTAACTTTTGGGCATTTGTACTTTAGGCCCACTCATTTCAAAGGCCCATTTCATGGCTGGTTTTCTATTAGTATGTTGAACCCTAGTTCCCATCATTTTCATCAAACATTTTAATCAAAAACACCCTTTCAAATTTGTTTGATCTCTGAGGCGTAAAATCCTCGAACTTGTTATCTATTTGGTGTGTCATATCCGAATGGTCTACAAGATTGAAGATCAAGAGCTTTCTCATCACTCTTGATAGTTCAATTCAATCCACAATTCTGTCACAGTGTCTGTTCATATTCCCCATTGTATCTTCATCATCACTCGTCAGAATTTGCTGAAAACTAATCACAAGACTCATCAACTCTTCGTCTATCCGCTGCTAAGTTTTCATTCGATTCCGAGTACTCCTGCGATTTATCTCGTAAATAACATCCGAGGTCTGTCTCTTCGGATTCCCTTGCGTTCTAAAGTTGCTGCAATCACTTGATCTCGTTCCTGGATCTTCCTAAGCCACAGTAGGATCTTATCAAGTGGTATCAGAGCCAAAATCAAGTCAGGTTGCATCAAAACTCTTTTTATTCTCTTTTATATTTGAATACTTGTTGCATATTTAAAAAACAGAATTGTCTTTTGGTATTCTAGGACTTGGAATTGTATATCTGTTTCTTTTGAGTGTTCATAGACGTTTTGGGAGTGGATTACTTGCTTGTCTCTTTGATTCTCTTCCAGGAACATGGAGGAAACAGAAGATCCAGAGTCTAGTAATGCTCGATATGATAAGCTCTTCATTGAAGCTATTACGGCTCAGATGAGCAAGATTATTGATACTAAGCTTGATGCTTATCGAAAGGAGACACAATCAACTCACTCTACAGCTAAGGAACCTAGTGGATCTGAATGTGAGGTTAACAACAATCGTGGAAACAGTATGCGACCTCCGTCACCAACAAACGAACAAGAACACTTAAGCCAAGACGAAGAAGCTACAGATTATTATGGTAGTGAACGTTCTATTCAGACATTTCACATGAAGAGGCGTGTAAGACAAGAAGCACCACCGCAGCAAAAAAATTCTTCTTATGGTATGAAACTTAAGATACCACCTTTCTATGGAAAAAGTGACCCCGATGCTTACCTAGAGTGGGAAAAGAAGATTGAGCTAGTGTTTGAGTGTCAGTACTATACTGAGGAGAGCAAAGTTCGTTATGCTGCTACAAAATTCTATGATTATGCTCTAAGTTGGTGGGATCAACTTGTAACAATGAAACATTTTCTCCGCAAGAGATTTGTACCAAACCATTACCATCGAGAGCTTCACACAAGGCTAAGGAACTTAAGTCAAGGTAGTAGACTGTGGATGAGTACTCCTGCGATTTATCTCGTCAATAACATCCGAGGTCTGTCTCTTCGGATTCCCTTGCGTTCTAAAGTTGCTGCAATCACTTGATCTCGTTCCTGGATCTTCCTAAGCCACAATAGGATCTTATCATATGTTGTACTTATCTTGGAGATCAATCTGATAGGCGTTGTTGTTGATCCTCCTGACGACTTCAAATGGTCCATCAACTCGTGGCTGAAGCTTGCTCTTCCTCTCTTCTGGAAATCGATCTTTCCTTAGGTGAATCCACACCAAATCTCCTTCTTCAAAGATCAGCTCCTTCCGGCCCTTGTTTGCATACTTCTCATATTGCTCTGTCTTCTTCTCTATATTCTCCTTAGATTTAGCGTGTATTTTCCTCACCTGTTCAGCCTTTTCTTTTCTATTTAAGCTACATTTCACACTTAATGGCAAAGGGATCAAGTCTAGAGGTGACTGAGGATTAAAGCCATAAACAATTTCAAAGGGGGAAAAGAGAGTGGCAGAATGCTTAGCGTGATTGTAGGCAAACTCAACGTGTGGTAAGCATTCTTCCCATGACTTGATGTTGCTCTTAACCAACACTCTGAGAAGTGTAGACAACGTCCTGTTCACCACCTCGGTTTGACCATCAGTTAGAGGGTGACAGCTTGTTGAAAACGTGAGCTTAGTTCCTAGTTTAGCCCATAAAGTCCTCCAAAAATGTCCTAAGAATTTGGTATCTCGATCTGAAACTATCACTTGAGGCATTCCATGCAAGCGAACTATCTCCCTGAAAAACAAGTTAGCTACACTAACAGCATCATCGGTCTTGTGACTAGCTATAAAGTGTGCCATCTTGTTGAACCTGTCAACAATTACAAAAATAGAATCTCTACCATTTCTGGTTCGAGGTAAGCCAAGCACGAAATCCATGGAAATATGAGTCCAAGGCTGAGAAGGGATAGGGAGAGGTGTGTACAAACCGTGAGGCTGCACCTTACTCTTTGCCATTTTGCATACAACACATCTAGAACAAACCCTCTCAACGTCTGACTTCATGTTAGGCCAATAGAAGTGATCTTGCAATCCAAGTAAGGTCTTGGAAACTCCAAAATGACTAGCCAATCCGCCACCATGAGCTTCTCTAACCAACAATTCTCTGATGGATCCTCTTGGTATGCACAATCGATTGTTGTAGAATAAATAACCATCTTGTCTAAAGTATTTATCACAAGCAAACTTATGGCATTTACCATAGCTCTCAGCAAAATCAATGCCAGTCTCATAAAGCTCTACAATGTGCCCAAAACCATCTAACTTTGAAGTTAAAGTAGAGATTAGAGTGTACCTTCTGGATAATGCATATGCGACTACATTATTCTTACCTTTCTTGTACTTAACAACGTAGGGGAAGGTCTCAATAAACTCCATCCATCTGGCGTGTCTCTTGTTGAGCTATTGCTGTCCTTTCAAGTACTTAAGAGACTCATGATCTGTGTGAATGACGAATGATATAAGAATGGACCAGCAGCTTGAACCGGAACAAGAAGAGCTTGAGGAACTTGGACCAGAGGAGTTAGAACAAGCTATGGACGTACCAAATGGACCAATGACAAGAGCTAAGGCACAAAGACTTCAACAAGCCATTGGCATAATGCTCAATCAGGCTAAAAGCAACCTTAGCACCATAGCTAATCCAACCAAAATGGTTGTGATTCAAGCTAGCTAAGGGTTGTCTAAGAGAGGCGTATACACTTGCACTTTTTTCCCTTCGTCTAGTTTTATCCCCATGGGTTTTCTAGACAAGGTTTTTAATGAGGCAATGTTGGATACACTTATTCATCTATCCTCTTAGACAACATGCTTAGAAAGGGAAAGGGAAGACTAATTCGACTAAGGCTTTAAGTGGACTTCTTTTGTTTTATGTTTTAGGCTTTTGTACTTTCAGCCCACTCTTTTCAAAAGCCCATTTTGTGGCTTAGCTTTCCTATAAGTATGTTGAACTCTAGTTCCTTTCATATTATCAAACATTTTATTCTAAAACTTTTCCCTCACTTGTTTGATGTGTATGGTGTGTAATATCCATACATTTTGGATCTTGCCCTCGTGTGTCATATCCTGGGTGAATTCAAGCTGAAGATCAAGAGTTCTTCATCCCTCTTGATAGTTCAAATCGATCCATTTAGTGCTCTAAAACGACCGTTCATCTTCACCATTGTATCTCCTTCGTCCCTCCATAGAATCGTCTCAAACTTTGTCACAAGTCTTATCATTCAGTCTTATTTCCGCTGCTAAAAATTTCAGTTTAATCAGAGTTGTTTTGAGGTTGAGTTTGTTCTTCACCTCAAAACGTGACTCTTCGGTTTCCAATTTCGTGTTTCACACTCTTTGGTGTTTACAACTGCTTGGATTCTTTCCTGGATACTCCTTACCCACTGTAAGAGTGTATCATGTGGTATCAGATCTTATTCAAGTCAGGTTGTATTGAAAACTCTTCATATTCCTTTTTGAACTTTTGCGAAATTTTTCAGTTTTTCTCTTTAATCATTTTCTGATTTGTTAAACTGTTAGATCCAAGCCTAAATCTGATAGTTCTAAGTCTGTTTCTGTTAGATCTAAGTTTGTTTTATTAGCTGCTGGTAAAAGCTCTCGAATTTTGACAAGACTCTTGGTATTCTTGATTACTTGCTGCAGTTTCTAAATTGTCTTTTCTAAGAGTATTTTGTCTTAGATCTAATTCTCTGCAGTTTTAAAAGTATTTGTTGGACTAGATTACTTGTTTTGTCTTTTGATTTCTTGTAGGAACATGGCAGGAGATGAGGAAGAAGGTGGTCAAAGCAACAAACTTTTATTAAATGCTCTTACAGCAACCTTGTCCAAAATGATGGATGACAAACTAGAATCTTTCAGGCAAGAACGAGCTGCAACTGAGCATGAACAAGTCCCTGTTAACTATAGAGCGGCTGAAAATCCGCAAGAAGCTCGAGATTACTACTCATCATCTCGTGCTAGTCAAAGGAGGCACAGACGTGGACATGAAGAAAGAATAACACTTAGGGATAATATGGCTGGTTTAAAGATCCGGATTCCTCCATTTCATGGTACTAATGATCCAGACGCTTATTTGGATTGGGAGAAGAAGATTGAGCTCGTCTATAATTGTCAAGAGTACACAGAGGAAAATCGAGTCAAGATAGCAGCCACAGAGTTCCATGACTATGCTCTCAGCTGGTGGGATCAATTGGTCACTACTAGAAGACATGTTGGAGACTTTCCAATTGATACATGGCGCCAAATGAAAGTACTTATGAGGAGAAGGTTTATTCCAAGTCATTACCACAGAGAGCTACACATCATGTTGAGAAATCTGGTACAAGGTACCAAATCTGTGGAAGAATACTACAAGGAGATGGAAACTCTTATGATCAGGGCAGATATTCATGAGGATAGTGAGGCTACAATGTCAGATTCATGGGAGGACTTAACAAAGACATAATTGATCTTTTGGAGGTTCACCATTACGTGGAGTTGGAGGAATTGTTCCATATGGCTGTTATGTTCAAAAAGCAACTTAAGAGGAAGGGAACTCGATCGAGCTATGGTTCCAACAGATCGAGTTACACAAAAGACTCAAAGTTTGGTGTTCACAAGGATTTCAAATCAAGTGACAAGACTGAGGAAAAGTTGTCACACTTAAGGGAATCTAAACCAAGTGTTTCCAAAGAGTTGAAAGAACCAGCCAAGTCTAACCTCAGAGCTAGAGACCTCAAGTGTTTTAAGTGTCATGGGTTAGGGCATTATGTGAGTGACTGCCCCAACAATAGGGTTATGAAACTTCAAGCTGATGGAGAGTTCGAATCTGAGAAAGAAAAGCTTGATGAGCTGACAGATATTGAGGTTGTAGAACCACCAAAAGGCCCTCTTTTTGTGACAATAAGAGCTTTAAGTGTCATGACCAAGACTACGGAACAACAACAAAGGGAAAATTTGTTCCATAATCGGTGTGTGATCAATGACAAAGTGTGCAGTCTTATCATAGATGGAGGTAGCTGTACCAATGTTGCTAGCCAAACCATGGTTCAGAAGCTCGGTTTAATGGAAATACCTCACCCAAGGCCGTATAACTTGGATCTTGCCCTCGAGTGTCATATCCTGGGTGAATTCAAGCTGACGATCAAGAGTTCTTCATCCATTTTGATAGTTCAAATTGATCCATTTAGTGCTCTAAAACGACCATTTATCTTCACCATCGTATCTCCTTCGTCCCTCCATAGAATTGTCTCAAACTTTGTCACAAGTCTTATCGTCAAGTCTTATTTCCGCTGCTAAAATTTCAGTTCAATCCGCGTTGTTTTGAGGTTGAGTTCGTTCTTCACCTCAAAACGTGACTCTTCGGTTTCCAGTTTCGTGTTTCACACTCTTTGGTGTTTACAACTGCTTGGATTCTTTCCTGGATACTCCTTACTCACTGTAGGAGTGTATCAACAAACTCCTTAGGCCACAAATAATGCTGCCACGTTTGAAGTGCTCTGACCAATGCATACAACTCCTTGTCATAGGTTGGGTAGTTGCTGGTGGATCCTCCTAGCTTCTCACTAAAGTATGCAATTGGTTTCCTATCCTGCATCAAAACAGCTCCAATGCCAACTTCTGAGGTATCACATTCAATTTCAAATGTTTTCTTAAAATCAGGAAGAACTAAAAGTGGGGCATTGATAAGCTTCTCTTTCAAGGCTGAAAACGCCTGCTCTTGTGCTTCTTCCCATCTGAATCCAACTTCCTTCTTGATTACTTTTGTTAATGGTGCTGCTATGGTGCTGAAGTTCTGAATAAATCGCCTATAAAATCAAGCAAGTCTATGAAAGCTTCTGACTTCTCCAACATTCTTAGGCGTAAGCCAATCCTTGATTGCCTTGATCTTTTCATCATCTACTCTAACTCCATCTGCACTAACAACAAAACCTAGAAAAATAACCTCAGTAGTACAGAATGAACACTTAGAGTAATTAGCAAAAAGAGAATGAGAGCGAAGAACATCTGGAACCCTGCGGATGTGTTCTAAATGCTCTCCCAAACCTTTGCTGTAGATGAGTATATCATCGAAGTAGACTACTACAAACAGCCCAATGAACGGTCTGAGAGTGTGATTCATGAGACGCATAAACGTGCTGGGAACATTGGTGAGACCAAACGGCATAACCAGCCACTCATATAACCCTTGCTTGGTCTTGAATGCAGTCTTCCACTCGTCCCCTTCCTTCATTCTGATCGGATGATAACCGCTCTTCAAATCGATTTTGGAGAAGATGGTGGATCAACATAACTCATCTAGCATGTCATCAAGTCTTGGAATCGGATGTATGTACTTGGAATTGGATCCACATAGCTCTGCAGTCTACACACATCCTCCATGTCCCATCTTTCTTAGGCACTAGCAAGACTGGTACATCACATGGGCTTAAACTCTCACGAATATAGCCCTTACTCATCACCTCCTCTACTTGCTTCTGAAGCTCCTTTGTCTCCACGGGGTTGGTTCTGTAGGTGGGTTTGTTTGGCAAGACTGAACCCGAAACTATGTCAATATGATGCTCAATCCCACGAATTGGAGGCAAACGTGATGGTATCTCCTCTGGAAAAACGTCCTTATACTCCTCAATAATCTGAATCACCTCATGAGGAAGTTCTTCTGCTGGTTTTGTACTCGCCAATGACTCCTTATAAACAAACATGAAGGTAGTCATCTCTGGATCAAAAAGCTTGTTGAACTAGCTGTGACTGATGTACAAGCTGTTAGACACTTTCTCCTTATCCTTTCGGTTCATATGCAGTTGATCCTTGTAAATTTCCCTTGGTGTGAGAGGTAGAAGAGTGATCTTGCGTCCCTTAAACTCAAACATCTGCTTGTTGGTGTAGCCATCATGAAGAACTCGTCTGTCATACTGTCGTTCCCAACAAAACGTGACTACTCTTCATAGGAACCACATCACACAGCAACTCATCTTCATACTTCCCAATCACCAAGTTGATGAGTACTTGCTGAGAAACAGTTATAGCTCCCTTGTTGTCTAACCATTGCAGCTGATACGGTCTTGGATGTGAAGTAGTCTTAAGATTAAGCTTTTTCACCATCTCATCACTGGCGGCATTTGTGCAGCTGCCTCCATCAACAATCAAGGTGCAAACCTTATCCTGAACTACACATCTGGTGTGGAAGAGATTCTCACGCTGTCCCCTATCGTCTAGATGAATCTGAACACTTAAAGTTCTGCGTGCTACTAACATATCTCCAACTGCTGCTGGTTCTTCTTCTTCCTCTAAATCTATTTCTGTTTCGCTTTCTGAACTATCTTGAGGTACAATCTCTCCTCCTTCTTTCAGCAGAAACATCCTCTTGTTAGGACAATCTCTGGAGTAATGTCCCATTCCTTGACATTTAAAACACCTGATGCTGCTAGTAGAAGATCCACTTCTGGGTTTAAACTCGGTTTTAACCTCTTCTTTAATTGTTGTTGTTGCTGGTTTGAATGAGGCTGGTTTGTTGAATTCTCTCGGTTTTGAAATATTGGAAGTGAAAGTGGATCTGCCAATTCTCCTCTTGAGCTGCGACTCAATCAACTCTGCCTTATGGACCATCTCTTGCACATCTTCGTAGTTCTACAACTCTACTTTATCCTGAAGCTCTCTGTTAAGTCCCCCAAGAAACCTAGACATCACCATGTCTTCACTTTCTCTCACATCAGCCCTGATCATTAACGTTTCCAGCTCCTAATAGTAGTCTCTAACTGATTTAGTTCCTTGAGTGAGACGTCTAAGCTTGCTAAGAACTTCACGCTGATAGTGTGCAGGAACGAACTTCTTCCTCATTTGTGCAGTAAGCTGATCCCAAGTCGTAACTGGAGGCTCTCTATGTCGATCTCTCATGAGTTCCAACTGTTCCCACCACAAGAGAGCATAGCCATTGAATTCAGATATAGTTATCTTCACCTTATTAAGCTCATTTGTCCCTTGAACCAAAAAATTCAATTCCATCTTCCTTTCCCAATCAAGGTAAGCTTCTGGATCATTGCTACCGTGGAAAGGAGGAAATTTAATCTTGATATGATTCAGCTTCTGTTCAAGGGATCATAATCTCGTGCATTGCTTATGTTTCTGGGTCTCCTTAACGTTTCACGACTATAATCTGATCTTTCACCTTCTTGTGAATGCTCACGATCTGATTCCACATAAATCCTATGTCCAGCAACATGGTGTGGACGTGACTGTGCTCTCCTTGAACCATCAGCATTTCTCCTATGATTATGAAGAGCTTCTCCACCTCTGATAGGCGATCTGATGGTTCTGCGTAGCTGTCTCGAAGGTTCTCCCACGTGTGCTTTACCCTTGGCGAGGCGGATAGCTTCATTGGGACTAGGTGGTTCTGAAGATTCAGCTTCTGAAGCACTTTGATCATTCTTTAGCTCTTTGAGTCGGTTCTCAAACTTGCAATCAAGCTGCTCTAGTTACTGAACGAGCTGAGAAACTATTGCTTGATTGGCTTCTTGGATTTGATGAGCCATGGCTTTGTTTAGAGCTTCCATAGCTTCAGCTGAAAGCTCCATGGTACCTGAAAAGAATTCAAAACAACTCACAGTAACTAGTTCTCAGACAAAAAGAAAGAAGAATAAAAAAGGCCTAAATATCAAAATCTTTCCCTAATCCTACTAGGAATAGGATTCTTAAACTAATCCTAAATCAAACAGGAAAACAGAAAACCTAATCCTAATTCTAATAGGAAAACAGAAACGTAATCCTAATTCTAATAGGAAAACTCAAAACTAATCCTAATTCAATCAGGAAAACGAAACCTAATCCTAATTCAATCAGGAAAACGAAATACTCATCCTAATTCAATCAGGAGAACGAAACAAAACCCTAACAATGAATGAGAACAAAAATAACAAGAGAAAGAGAGATTAGAGTTAGAGATTTTCTCAGCCTTGGCACAGAGTTGGCCTGATACCACCTGATGTGATCCTCCCTAGGATAGAACTCTGAAAACCGGGGCTAGAGAACTCGGAATCGATTGAAACTTGAGCAGTAGATAGATTGGAGTGTGAGAAACTCGGTTATGAGTTTTGAGCTTATTTGGACGTGGGGTTTCTGAGATATGACGACAAAGTTATTGAGAGACAATAGAACTGATGGATTGATGGAGGAGAAAAACGTGATGGTGAATAGGTAGAAGGTATTCAAATTCACGACGTGTAACGAAGTCCCGGATTCGAAGAATGCATTCAAAGAATCAGCAATTGAGAGAAGAACTCATTTTTCTTTCAAAAGAAAAGTGTTTGCTATTATTCAACTCTGAAGTTTACAGCAACGTTTTTGGGTTTAAATATAACCCTAAAACAAAACAACATGTAGTTCTAAACAAAACAACATGTAGTCTGAAACTTAAATAAAAACAACGAAACATCCCACTAATTGGTGCACCTCAAAATCTACTAAGTACAAAACCAGATTGGTTTGTACATTATTCTTCTAATGGTAAGACTCCTAAGTAACTCGCCGTAGTGATTCCATCTGCCTCATTAAACACCATGAGAAAAAACCCATTTGGGACAAAACTCTCTATGGGAAAAAGACTACAGACTTCCTCACCTAAGTTACCTAGTTATCATTACCAGGAGAAGTCTTCAAGTTGGAGATGTTGAAGACTTACAGACCTGGTGGCGAGAATGATCCTTTAGCCATGAGCGAGTGAGCTTCCTTAGCCAACTCCTTAGCTCTCGAACATGCGATTGGTCATACCAGCTCTGGTTCCTTAGCTTCTATGTTGCTCACGTTCACATCACCTAGGAAGAAAATGCATTTTGAGAGCTCTATGGGAGCTATGGATAGAAAATTCAGATAAAACTCAACTGTGCAGCTCAAGTTAGTTGTATGTCACCATGCATTGTCTAACTCGATGTGCAACTCGAATTAGTGGTTGAGTCGACCCTGCACTGTCCAACTCAATGTTCTACTCGAGTCAGTGGTCAAGTTGATGATGCGTATCTTCGCGCAAGACCTTTTCGCCGAAGCTTCTGGCAAATTCTTAACATTAATTCCTCTTGTGGTTCATGAATGGACTCCATAATTTGTTCCAACCAATCATGAGATTTCAATCATTCCCATGTAAGTTGTTTTGTGGATGTTTCATCTCAAATTTTTTCCTACAAGGGCATGATCTTCTTCACCAGTCATGCCGGTAAACCTTTCACAATTCATTCTAGCACAAATAAATTTTATTGATATGAATACAATTTAGCTCATTTAAGGTGTCTTATTTAGTTCATTTAGTATACACACATGTTGCATTTGCATCATGTTAGTGTCATTTTTGGTGTACTTGTATACTTTACATTCGCATAGCATACACTATACATTTGGAGTTGTTTTCACGAAAAGTTGGACCATAGATGGAAGGTATCAACGAGACCTGGGAAGAAAATGCATTTTGAGAGCTCCATGGAAGCAATGGATAGAAAATTCATATACAAATCGACCGTGCAGCTCAAGTTAGTGGTCAAGTCGACCATGCACTATCCAACTCGATGTGCAACTAGAGTCAGTGGTCGAGTCGGCCCTGGACTATCAAACTCAATGTTCTACTTGAGTTAGTGGTCGAGTTGACTATGCGTATGTTCGCGCAATACCTTTTCGCCGAAACTTCTAGCAAATATCTAACATTAATTCTTCTTCTGGTTCATGAATGGACTTCATAATCTGTTTCAACCAATCACGAGATTTCAACAATTCCCATGTAAGTTGTTTTGTGGATGTTTCATCTCATATTTTTTCCTACAAAGGCATGACCTTCTTCACCAGTCAGGTCGGTAAACCTTTCCCACTTAATCCTAGCACAAAGAAATGTTATTGACTTTTTTCTAGGGTACTCCTGGGAACAGATTGATATGTATGCATTTTAGCTTATTGATGGTCTTTCAATTAGTTCATTTAGTATACACACATGTTGCATTTGCATCATGTTAGTGTCATTTTTGGTTTAATTGTATACTTTACATTCGCATAGCATACACTATATATTTTGAGTTGTTTTCACAAAAAATGGGACCACAGATGGAAGGTATCAGCGAGAGCTGGGAAGAAAATGCATTTTGACATCTCCATGGGCGCAATGGATAGAAAATTCAGATACAACTCGTCCGTGCAGCTCTGGTTACTGGTCAAGTCGACCATCCACTGTCCAACTCGATGTGAAACTCGAGTCAATGGTCGAGTCGATCTTGTACTGTCACACTCAATGCTCTACTCGAGTCAGTGGTCGAGTTGATGATGCGTATGTTCATGCAAGAGCTTTTCGCCAAAACTTCTGGCAAATATCTAACATTAATTCCTCTTGTGGTTCATGAATCGACTCCATAATCTATTCCAACCAATCTGGAGATTTCAACCATTCCCATGTAAGTTGTTTTGTGGATGTTTTATCTCATCTTTTTTCCTAGAGAGGCATGACCTTCCTCACCAGTCATGTCGGTAAATCTTTCACACTTCATCCTAGCACAAAGAAATATTATTGATATGTATGCATTTTAGCTAATTTAAGGTGTTTCATTTAGTTCATTTAGTATACACACATGTTGCATTTGCATCATGTTAGTGTCATTTTTGGTTTATTTGTATACTTTACATTCGCATAGCATACACTATATATTTTGAGTTGTTTTCACAAAAAATGGGACCACAGATGGAAGGTATCAGCGAGAGCTGGGAATAAAATGCATTTTGACATCTCCTTGGGCGCAATGGATAGAAAATCCAGATACAACTCGTCCGTGCAGCTCTGGTTACTGGTCAAGTCGACCATCCACTGTCCAACTCGATGTGAAACTCGAGTCAATGGTCGAGTCGATCTTGTACTGTCCAACTCAATGCTCTACTCGAGTCAGTGGTCGAGTTGATGATGCGTATGTTCATGCAAGAGCTTTTCGCCAAAACTTTTGGCAAATATCTAACATTAATTCCTCTTGTGATTCATGAATCGACTCCATAATCTATTCCAACCAATCTGGAGATTTCAACCATTCCCATGTAAGTTGTTCATTGGATGTTTCATCTCATCTATTTCCTACAGAGGCATGAATTTCTTCACCAGCCATGTCGGTAAACATTTCACACTTAATCCTAGAACAAAAAACTTTTATTGATATGTATGCATTTTAGCTCATTTAAGGTGTTTCATTTAGTTCATTTAGTATACACACATGTTGCATTTGCATCATGTTAGTGTCATTTTTGGTTTATTTGTATACTTTACATTCGCATAGCATACACTATATATTTTGAGTTGTTTTCACAAAAAATGGGACCACAGATGGAAGGTATCAGCGAGAGCTGGGAAGAAAATGCATTTTGACATCTCCATGGGCGCAATGGATAGAAAATTCAGATACAACTCGTCCGTGCAGCTCTGGTTACTGGTCAAGTCGACCATCCACTGTCTAACTCGATGTGAAACTCGAGTCAATGGTCGAGTCGATCTTGTACTGTCCAACTCAATGCTCTACTCGAGTCAGTGGTCGAGTT
>JAKUCM010003902.1:0-59987 GCA_023374145.1 Lepidium sativum | reverse complement strand
AGCGCAGAACCCTTTTGAGCATTGCATAATCTGCCAATGTTGGAGTATGCATTCTTTGACACACTAAATTGACTGCAAATTTCATGTCTGCCTTATTTAAAGTAAGATACTGGAGTTTTCCTGCTATACTTCGAAAATAAGTTGGTTCAGGGAAAAGTTCTACTTATAGATTCATTAAGAATGACTCGATGGATGGATTAGATATCATAATTATCTATGACTGTTCCTCTTTGGATAATAGGTACTGTATTCTTGTGATTGGTTTAATATGTATTTTCTTTTATGGTTCATATTTAGGATTATGTTCATCCTTGTAGAAATTGGATGCACAGAGTTAGACGTAAAAACATTAGAACTAAACGGGGCTCAACTCTTCTTTCTTTGTCTGATTTGAGGGAGTACCGTTGAACTGCTAGTAATCAGAACAATTTTATATCGTGTTTTTGAAAAATGAACATAATTAGATTAGTAGATTACGAACATATAATATATATTAACCTTTCAAAAAATTAAATAAAAAGAGAGAATTACCTAATTTCCTTTTCGTCCTCCCCGCTGAGGCAATATTTTTAATCATGAGATCTATCATTACAATTTTGTCTATACTAATAGAAGTTTTTGATTTTTTTATTGCTTTATTTAGTATTTCATCAAAATTGAAAAAAGAGAACTACAAAAAGTAACTACTATATATACTATTACTTAATATATATATATATATATATATATATAAATTTTACATATATTGAAAGAGTAATATATATATATATATACTCCGAATAGAAAATTTTAAAGAAAGACAAGATCGACACAAGAAAATGAATTTTAGACATCATTTTCTTGTGTTAAAGACTAGCAAGACAAAAAATACTTCCTATAATCTTTAAAACTTGTTGTTTCGCCGATTTATGATTCCCTTGTTTTTTCCGCACTTGTATTCCTTATTTTAGTATCTAGTCAAAAATTTCCATTCTAATAGAAAAAATCTTGATTATTGATACATTCTATCAATTTCAATTGGTCAATAGCGACATAGTTGCATCACACCCCATTTTCTTTATTTTTATTACCAATTTGAAAAAAGGAACTATATTATCGACCTACCTAACTTTATTGTAGAAATTTTTGGGATAATTGATTGGACCATGCAAACTAGATATACCTTTTCTTGGATAAGGGATGAGATTACTTGCTCCACATGTGTCTTAATTATGATATATATAATAACTTGGGTATCGATTTCAAGTGCATATCCGATTTTTACCTAGCAGAATTATGAAAATCCACGAGAGGCAACTAGGCGTATTGTATGTGCCAATTGACATTTAGATAATAATCCTGTGGATATTGAGGTCCTACAAACAATACTTCCTCATAGGTCCTCTTCCTGTCAAAAATATAGTGAAATAACATTTCATATCCTTGCCCTAGAACCTGCTACTAACAAAGATTTTAACTTCTTAGAATATCCACGTTGGTGGAAATAAGGAAAGGTGTCAGAGTAACAAATGTAACAATACAGTTTATAAGAGATAATAAGCAAAATTTATCAAAAATTTTGAACCAAGATTTCTATATGGATGCGGTAAGGTATTTGTAAATCTAATACATAATTAAAATGTGATAATTTTTCTTTTAAGAAGAAAAATATTGAATGAATTGATTGTAAATTATCAGATTTTTTAATTGTTTTCCTTTGAAAGAAGATCCTAATCTTAGGGAAAAATCTTTTTCTACCATCAATGCAAATAAAACATATATCATTTGATAATAGAAAAGACTAGTATGCCCCAAAAAGTGATTTTGGTATAAGTCTTTGTGGGAATAATCAAATGATATTGTTCATACATTCGAAAAATTAAGCGTTTCACAATTAGTGAACTATATTTTTTTTATAATCTTCATTTTCAAATAAAATAGAGCGATTTCTATTTAATCTATTTAAACCATGATCATAAGCAAGTACATAAATATACTCGCAAAAAGTGGATATAGAAAACTCTATTGCCGAGCCCCATCAAACTCTAAATATCCTTGAAATTTATCCATTTAGATTGAAATTTGATTTGAACTGAAGGTAAAATATTTATTTTTTTGAGTTCTGAAATGACACATAGTGCGATACAGTCAAAATAAGGTATTAGTCTACAAAAGCAATGGATACCTCATAAATAGGGAAATTGCTAACCATATTCTCTTTTTTTTAATATATGTTTATGTTCGTTATACTCTATAATAACAAAACAAGATTATTTAAATCTTTTAATTTTTTAACCTAATTGCTCTTTTGATTTTGAAAGTATATCTATTTTTTTTTATTAATATACTGCTTCTTTTACACATTCATCTACAACCTAACACAAACGGAATAGGGAAAAATAATTACAACTCATGAAAAAATTGATAATAACACGCAAGAAAAACAATCCTCCCCATACCCGTATTATGAAACAATATATTCTTAACATTAAGTTAAATCGGGTAATTTTTCAATTTACGAATGGAAGCTCGTTTATTTTTTTCCTGGAATCAGGAAAACTTGTTTTTGTATCCATCCATTTATATTTTTTGCTTGAGCCAAATTGGAATTCCTTTTTTTTTTCAACATCGAAAACAACATTGTAACGACGAGAAAAGAAAAAATAGTCATCGGAATTTTCTCTTGATATGACATGCTATGTTTTCCATTCATTCTTTTTAGGATCAGTCGTGGTCTTATAAACTCTACCGTAGATCTGGACGAACTCTTTTCTTTATACGAATGAGTAAAAGATTCTAGTCGCACTTAAAAGTCAAGTAGAGTACTGCAAATATGTAGATACAACAAGAATAAAGAAAAAAACAAAAAATCTAGTAATATGTGCGTCAAGGATAAATAGACCTATTTATCTATGAGAGAATTATGTTTGGTCCATACACTGTTGTCAATATGATTGTGGATTTTTCATGTAGTTAAAAGAATAGAAAAAAAGAAATAAAAAGCTTACCCCCTTGGTTTGGTAGTTAATACAATGAATGACAACTAAGTCAGCTAGGGTAATCTCAAATCTTTTAATACTTTTTAAAATCATTTTTATAAATACTTTATTCATTATTCATATAATATATTTATAAAATAATTTATTAATATCTCTATTCGTTTTATTCAGAATTAATAAATTATTTTATATATAATTTTATATACAGTAAAATAGACCCCAAATTATTTTCATAAATTCGTTTATGATTATGAAACATAGTAGTTGTTAGCATGATATTTTTTAGTATTCGTTCCTTAGGAGGAATATTAATTACTAATAATAAATGGAAATTGTAATAAACAAAAATACATATGATGGGAGTGAAATAGGAGGAAAGGAAAGAGTAGATAAAATTTGATACCAAGCTATATACGAGTCTTTGACATCCTCTTTTTATATTTCATTAATTAAATTTTGTTTTATTAAAATTTAATTCCATAAAAATCCCTGCCTTCTTGGAAATATCATGAAATTTTTTGTAGGTTGAGCACCTTTCTTAAGAACATCTTGAATGACAGGAAGTTTTAAATAAGTTTGACTAGTTATCGTATCATAAAAACCCACCTTGCGAAGTTTTATAAGAGGTTTTGGCCTCGTACGGCTCAGGAAAAAAAAATTCATTGAGTAGAAGTTAACTATTAAATAGATTAATAAAAATATTAAATCAACTAGCCAGTATTGAAACCCTAAATATTTTTTCCATAAAAAACATTCGTACTCTCGTAACTCAAGTTAAATAACTCTCAAATATCTCAATAGAGATTCCTTAAGTACTTTTTTATTGAGTAGTCTCTAACCATTTTTTTGTTTGTCTCATTTTTTAGAATCAATTTTGATTCTTCATTTTGATCTAGTTGTTCAAACAATTGAAAACTAGATTTTCTTGTTTTATGGTTCTTTATCCTTACTTCAAATGTTCTGGTTTAGACATGAGTTCGGTGATCTTTATTTTATTTTTATTTTTAAAAAGGGCAGCAACAAGCCCCTTATTTTGTTTATGAAATTTTTTTTTTATCAAAGAATTATACAAACGCTTGATTCACACATAATAGACTTTTGATTCAAAATTTTTTACAATTTTAAGAAAAGTTCCATTGTAAAATTGCTTGAAAGGACTTTTTTCAATACAAAAATAAAAAGACTAACGAAGTTGTTCCAACTTATTGATTCACACTAACACTAGATCCTTACTCCTGTACTCTTTTTATATTCTAGAAAAGTGTAGGATTATAGTAGAATAGAACACAAAATGTGGAGCCAAGAGCACCTATATTCCTATATAAAAAGTGGCGGATCATAAAATCCAGAGCAAATCATGTCCTTCAATTCAAGTCGCACCTTACTTTCTACCACATCATTTGAAACAAAGTTTTGCCATAACATTCCTCTATTTTGTGTAATTGATTCCATTATGGAATCATGAATAGTCATAGTTCAGTCAGTAGATCGTAATCTATGCTTTTTCTTTTTCCATGAATATAATAGTGAATTTACGGATAAATCGTAATCTATACTTTTTTAAACAAATCCCATATTAGATTGTATATATATGTAAAATAGAAAGTTGAATAGAAATCCATATTTCTATATATATATATATATATTATCAAAACTTTTAGAAATTAACAAAGCAAATACAATTTTTTGAATTCGGTTTAAATGATGAAAAATAAGTTTATTCTTCTTTTCATTTCAATAATTTATTCTTTAAAATTTTGATTTTTAAATAGAAAGATAAAGATGGTGTATAAAGGCAATAGAAGATTGATTTCACAACTCTGGGATGGAAAGATTCCTCCGAATAGCGGGACCCAAAACTCGTTGCCTTACCGCTTGGCTAAGCCCCATTTCAATTTTTATTTAAGACTACTAAAAGAATAATATTTATTGGTTGTTCGTCAATTCAATTTAAGCCCAAATTAAATATAGATCATATTAGTACTAGAGTTGACATGTGTAGATAGCAAAGTAAATTTATTTTATGAAAATATTATTTCTTTCGTTCTCATAAGATAATGAAAGGATTTTTGATTGAGTGAGTTCAATAAAGTCTTTCTAGACTTTCTTTCTTTATTTTTTCCTTATGCAAAAAATATATTAATAACTCAATCAAAATTAAATTATCTACAAGAACACCATTTTTTGTTATGTTTAATATATATAATTTGGTCTCTATTTGTTTTAATTCTGCCCTTTTTTCAAGCACTTTTATAGTTGCCAAATTGCCGGAGGCCTACGCCTTATTGAATTCAATCGTGGATGTTATTCCCGTAATACCTTTTTTCTTTCTTCTCTTACCCTTTGTTTGACAAGCCACAGTAAGTTTTCGATGAAATTATTAATATTGTCTTGAAAAAATTAAAGATTTTTATTCTTCCAACATCTCAAAAGATTAAAAAAAAATACTGACGTATGAAGGAACCCTCAATCCATTTTCTAATTTTTATCTTCTTTTTCCTAAATGAAAGAATCTAATTAGATTCGAGTTAACCCAAAAAATATCTAGATTTTGGTATGCAAATTTGTTTGAAACCTTGAAAAAAATCACTTGTTTTATTGGTATCAAAATAAGATACTTGGTATAAAAATAGATAATCTATTCTTTTTTTAGTAAGATCTTGGAGATTGTTAATGCTTACTCTCATACTTTTTGTATACACTCTAGTTATATTCATTGTTTCTCTCTCTTCATATTTAGATTTCAATCTAATGCTCGAGGACCTAATCCGGGATGTGAAGAACAAACAAGAAAGGTTTTTTATTTCTTTATTTAATTTGTGTAAATGTTCGAATTTTATTAAAATTTTATCTATTACACATCATCAAAAAGAAAAAGGGAAAGAGACAGATTAGAACCCTCAATACGATTAACTCGTACAATGGATTACCAATCCAACACTTTAGTCCACTCAGCCATCTCTCCTTATGAAAAAGGATACTTACTAAGGTGCCATTAGACAAATAAAAAAAGACTTCAAAAAGAACCTTCTCCACTTTATTCTTAAAAACCTTTCTTTTTTTAGATTATTCTATATATTATATATTTTCATTTTCTGTATTTTATTTTATATATAGAATTACTTTTAAAATCTTATTCTCGTAGTATCTATAATGTTGGTTGTAAACTTGATGATAAAGGTGAAGAACATATGAGTAGCAATAGTACTATAATTTGAAGAGATATTTTAGTCTTCGTATGGTTACTAGTTCTTGGATAAACCTAAATTTTGAATATTGGTTGAACTTTGATTGTGAACTGATGTTAATAAGTTCTGGCTTTTTCTAATGAACTGTGGGGGAATCAAGTAGTGTAGTGTTGATTAACCATTTGCTATAGAAAATTCTTCTCAAGGGTCTCTTTCTGTTCACTACAAAAAAACTGCAAATTGATAGCATACTACAATAGCACAATTTGCTATACTGCTATTGTAGACTAGTTATAATTTTCACTTTCAATATAATAGCATGTACTAAATGGTAAGAAACATTTTACATTAGGTGCAAGAATAACTTTACTTATTCCGCCAACACTTAATAAATTTTTCACTAATCCTCATACTTTTCACTTTTCCCTCTTTTTCGCGATAAACCCTAAACTTTCCCTCTGCAATTTCTTTCTCATATTTTTCGCGAATTCACTCTCCTGACCTCACAAATCTCTGTCTTTGACACACATTAGCCTCTGTTATTTCATGAATCCATCCTCGCTGGTCCTATTATTGGTGTCTTCCATCTACTTCAAGCTAAAATCAAGGGCAAGTTGATTTTCGCCACTCTCTGTCAATTGATTTTTTAATCTCGCTGGCTTTTTTATGATTTTGTTTGTTTGGCAACATATTCAAGGTTTTTGGGTGAATGCATGTAGCAATTTTCTTGTCAATTGATTTTGTGAAAAGATTCAACTATGGATCTTTTAGACTTACTCGGGTATTCTATTTGTTGAAGAATTGTTTAAATGAACTGTTAGCTCTCTGAAATCTTCGATTTTGCAAAATGACTTTATACCCTACAAAAGTAGAAGATGATTTAATAGTTACTCTATGATTTCTTAGGCTTTCTTTGGTATAGTAGAAAGTCGAAATAATTTTATTTGTTCTGGAAAGAAATTAAGCTTAAAAACAATTCTGTTGTTTTGTGGTTAAAGAAATAATTTCAAATAAGCTTAGTAATATGTTATTAATTAAATAGTTACTCCATTTTATTTGTTACTTGTTTCAAATTTGTTGGAGTATTCTGAATTTTCTAATAGTGTGTGTTTTTGTTCTGAAAGTATTATTGAGTGCAAGAAAGAAATTTTGAATCTGAATCATAATCTTATCTCACATAGGCACAAGTTAGTAACAATTCTCCTTCGTTCTTACTCTTGATCATAAGTTTATCTGCGATAATGTATGTTACTGAATTTGTCTCACGGCTCCATTATGAATCATGTTACAGTTCCTGTATGATTGGTTTTAATTATAAAACAATCTGGGTAATAGTAGCTTGCAGAACTCACATTCTTAATGGTTTCCCTTTAACTTCATTATTATTGTGGTTATACTGATATATACTATATGAACTTTCACATTCCTCGGTGTTTAGGAATTCAGTTGTACTTCTCGGGTTTGTGTTCTGGTTTTCTCTTCAAACGGGGTTCTCTTAATTGAGTTATAACGTTCTTGACGTCTGTGCTCTTAATTTCTGAGTTACAAATGTTCACTTTATTATGATTTTTATTCTTAGATCTTTGTTTCAATATAAAGTGTTTATCTTATATATGTTCACTCAATTCCATTAACTTGCTCAACACTATGATATTTTACTCGTTTGATTTATGTTAATAATAGAGAACCATAGTGTTTCTACTTACTATATATGGTCACTCCATTCCATTAACTTGCTCAACACTACTTTCTAAATTGTTTAGACTTTTACTCTATGTTTCCCTTATGTTTATGGTGGATTTACTCGTTCTATTTATTTTAGTTATTTTTGAATTTCTCTCGTTTTAGTTTGGATTAGAATATAAAATGTTGCACAAGGATCGAATGCATCTTTGCCTTTGCTTTTAACCAAATAGCAAAATTCTGGGTATGCAGAATCCATAAAGTTCATACATCACGCATACATCTTACATTTGAGTCTTGTAAGTACTGCATGTACTCACGTGTGAGACAAGAAGTTAAATACAAAACCAATGTTACTATAGAGTTTATAAACTACAAATATAGATCTAACTCACAATAGAACTTACTTCACAAAATCATCCACACCAACCATATTTTGGATGACAGCAAGGTGAGCCATTTATAGCTTCAGTTACATGGGACCAGATGACAGTCAAATACCCAACATTTGCAGCTGAAGAAAGGAATGTGAGGCTTGGAATGGCAACCGATGATTTAATCCATTCAATATGAAGAGTTCAAATTTAGTGTTGTTGGCCTGTATTGTTAGTTAATTACAATTTCCCACCAGATTTATGCATGAAAAAGGAAATATAATGCTTACCCTATTGATTCATGGTCCACAACAGCCTGGTAATAGTATTGATGTCTACTTAGAGTCATTGATAGATTATGGTCTTACAGTGATGATTTATCAAGTGAATCAAAAGAATATGAAAAATAAATAGTAGATGAGGAGGAGTTATCAAGATGGACGAAAATGTCAATCTTTTTTAAACTCCTTTTCTGGAAGGTATTTCTGCTGTAAAATATTTTAGGTAATTTGGCAGTTCATTTCAAACAATCATTGTTTAACTATGGATTTGTTTAATATATATGTGCTTTTTAGGAAGTTTCTGTTAGGCATTGCTTCGATGTAATGCATGTGGAAAGAAATATTGGTGCAAGTATAGTTTTCACACTGTTATGCTGTGGAAAATCTAAAGATGGTCTAGAGGCTCGTAAAGATCTAGAGGTTCTTGTTATTAGAAAGGATTTGCATCCTAAGATCCAAGGAAGAAAGGTATATCTGCCTCCAGCACCTAGGTTATAGTCAAAGGCAAAAAAAGAAGATCTTTTGTAAGAGACTTTTTGACTTCAAAAGACGAGATGGGTATTGTTGAGATATATCTATATGTGTATCAGTAGAAGACTACAAATTTTCAGGTCTTAAATCACATGACTATCACGTGCTAATTCAATAACTTCTGCCAATTGCACTTAAATATTTAAGGTAACAATAGTAAGGTTATGTAAATTCTTCAATCAGTTGTGTACTTGATAGGGACAAATTATAGCAATGGAGTCAGAGATCGTTGAAACTATCTGTAAGTTTGAGAGATACTTCCCTCCAAACTTCTTTGATATAATGGTGAATTTGACCGTACACCTAGGAAGAGAAGCAAGGCTATGTGGAGCTTTCTATTTTAGATGGATGCATCCATTCGACATGTATAATTTGTACTGTTTTTTTTGTATTCTCAATGTACTATTCATAATTGCATTGATATGAAGCTAATTAATAAATTTTCTCTGAAAGGTATATGAAGGTTTTGAAAAAATGTTAAAAACACAAACTCTGTTAAAAACATTGCTAGACCAGAAGGTTGTATGGCTGAAGCATATCTTGTAGAAGAATGTATTCAATTTTGTAGTAAAATTTTGAAGAAATTAACAAATGTTCCAGATAAATTGGATAGAAACATAGAGTATGAGAATAACTCTATTTTGGATGGGCGTCCAATATCCGAAGGAACTTCAATTAATTTGTCATAAATGAAGCTATAAATGGCTCACCTTGCTGTCATCCAAAATATGGTTGCTGTGGATGATTTTGTGAAGTAAGTTCTATTGTGAGTTAGATCTATATTTGTAGTTTATAAACTCTATAGTAACATTGGTTTTGTATTTAACTTCTTGTCTCACACGTGAGTACATGCAGTACTTACAAGACTCAAATGTAAGATGTATGCGTGATGTATGAACTTTATGGATTCTGCATACCCAGAATTTTGCTATTTGGTTAAAAGCAAAGGCAAGTTACATTAAACAGAATTTTCTGGTGATGAGGGCATCAAGCCGGTTGAACTAGGTAGGCCAACCAACGACTCGAGCTAGGACACGTAAGCTGAAAGAACAAGTAGGAGAATCCGTAGTTACCATCTTGAACAAGGAAGAGATCACGTCCTTCCCGGAACACTCCAAGATCGATATCGGGAGTTCTTCGAGGAGCGCGGGAAAGATGAAGAATGCAAGTCAAGAACAAGCAGCACGACCAGAGGAGATCCAAGACATTCAAGACCCTTTAAAAGCTGACCAAGCGGACCAAGAATCGACAAGACCAGAGCTGAAAGAAACCGACAAGACTTTGCCCTTTATCACGCCCTACAAGAATTATTTTGTGTTTACGACAAATGTATTTGCAGGAACACCAAGCCCAAACAACTACAAAACCTTAGGATAAAGAGTCTTAAGGCTCATAGGCTTTTTAGGCCTTTTAGTTTCATTTAAAAAGGCACCAAAACACTAAGTTAGAAATTTGCCATTTTTCTTGTAATTTTCGATTTTTCTTATTTCCTTTTTGTTAATGGGCTGCGACCCATATTATACTTTTTTCTTTAAGTAAGTCGGTCTTAGGACCCCTATATAAGGTCCCCTTGCAGCGATGTAACAAAGCACACAACTTTGAAATCAATAAAGAACACAGTTTTCTCAAAGAGAAATCCCGAGTCCTTAGCAAGCTAGTCGTTTGTCTAAGACTTAGAACACACTAAAAGATCCGGAGAGGTTTCCCCTTGATCTAGAGTGTGCTTGAGTGTATCAAGAAACCCACCATCCTTTTTGTGGATCGATCCTCAATTCCCCACCTACCGCGCCCCCTGACTTTTCTTACCAAGGAAGTACATCTGGTTCGCTTAGATATATACCGCTCCCATCAACCTCAGAGAAGCATCTCGAAGCCCATATCATTTTAAACCGTCATCACTTCGCATAGGTTGTTAGATTCGCTTCTCAAGTAAAATAACCATTGTTTGCTTAAGACCCAATCTATATCTTGCTTGTGACGGCTAGGGTTCTTAGTTCTCAATCTAAAAAGACAAAAAAAAAAGAATTGTTCTTAAGTTTATTTTGCCCTTTTCGTATTTTCTATTTTTACAATTTCTATTTTTTACAAAAAAAAGGGATAATTATTTGTTTCTTGTTTTGAAACATGGAAACCCCAGTTGAGGTCACCACCCTAGCTGAAACGTTGGCCCAACTCTAAGCCTAGCTTCAATCCATCAACAGTCAAATGGACCACTTGGAATCGAGACCCGCCAACACTCGAGTGTCCCTGCACTCCTGGGACGATGACTCGGACGCGTAACGAGAGGGAGGCTTTGATCCTGATCCGGATTACCCTCCACCTAGGTGTCGTATCACACGAGGAAGAGACGTCCATAACCGCGGACGTGAGTGGGACGATCCGGTGCACTCCAACATCGACCCCAAACTTACCGCGCCCACCTTCACCGGTAAGATCGACCCGGAAGCATACCTCGATTGGGAGAAAAGAATGGAATACATCTTTGAGTGCTACCATTATGTGGATCATAAAAGAGTGAGATTTGCTGCTTCTCAACTCACGAACAACGCCTTGTCATGATGGGATCGCGACCTAGCCGAACGAAGACGTCACCACTATAACCAAGTCGCCACTTGAGACGAGATTAAATTTAATCTAAGGAGAAGGTATGTGCCTCCATATTTTCATAGAGACTTACATAAGAGGTTTCGTAAGTTGGTACAGGAAAATAGGTCTGTGGAAGACTACTTTGAAGAATTCGAAAACTTGAGGAATCAGCTACAAACCAAAGAACCCGAGGAGGCCCTTATGGCTCAATTCCTAGATGGTCTGCAAGACCGCATCCTAGGAAGGTAGAAAAGCAGCTATTTCACGAGTTAAGGGAGTTCTTATACTTTTCCATACAAGCTGAACAACACATAAAGAGGAAGATGGTCGCGCCCAGTCGCTCCAATTACAACGCTCCATGGAACGCGCCCGCCCCGAGACCACAAGACAAAGGCAAAACCATTGAGGTCGAGACTCGTCCTAAGAGAGTTGATCAAGGATCAACCAAGACTCCAATACTTGAGTTTAGTAAGGCTCCAAACACTTCTAGAACCCATGACATCGTGTGCTTCAATTGTCAGGGTCACAGACACATGGCGAGAGAATGTCCAAACCAAAGAGTAATGGTTGTCACCTAAGGGCGGAGAGTATGAACCACAAGAGGAGGACGAGATGGATGTCGAAAAAGCTATAGGAGAGGCTGAGGAGACTATAGCATACCCGGACGTAGGGTAATTCCTTATAGCCTGCCGCGTCCTGAACTCTATGGTTGTGCCGGATGAAACTGCACAAACGGAAAACATCTTCCACTCAAGATGTACATAAGCGGCAAGGTATGAAGTATTATTATAGATATTGGCGCTTACACTAACGTGGCTAGCAAGTCCTTGGTCAAAAAATTAGGACTCACCACCACCAAGCACCCGACACCGTACCACTTGAGATGGCTCAACGATAAGGTCGAGATCAAAGTCTTCGAGAAAATGACCGTTCCTTTCAGCATTGAACATACCAAGACCAGACACTATGTTATGTAGCTCCCATGCAAGCTGGACATCTCCTACTTGGCCGACCTTGGCAGTTTGATAAGAAGGCTCTACACAACGGGGCATTAACTTCTACTCGTCTGTGCACAACAATAGCAAGTATAGCTTAGCGCCCTTGACCCCGGCTCAAGTACATGAGCTCCAGCTAAAGAACGTTTAGTCCACAAAGGTACATAAACCTTCTCTATTTGTGACTCCGAGTGTCATAGAGAAAACCTTGTGTGCCAAGCAAACCGTGCTACTAATGCTCTTCAAAGAAAATGTGTGCCTTTAGATGTCGTGTGCAGATTTACCATCAAGGGTTTGTGAGCTCTTAGACCAATTTAAAGATGTGTTCCTCGAGGAAACACCAGCTGGCTTACCTCTAATCTGAGGCATAGAACATCAAATTGATTTTCTTCCCGGATCCACCCTACCAAACCGAGCAGCTTATCGCATCAATCCGCGAGAAGCTAAGTAAATAGAGCGACAAGTTCAAGACCTATTGGACAAAGGATACATCCGAGAAAGCCTTAGTCCATGTGCTATTCTGGTCTTGCTCATGCCAAAAAAGGATGTGTGTGGACTGCCGAGCAATCAACAACATCACCATCAAGTACCGACATCCCATTCCCCGTTTAGACGACATGCTAGACGAACTACATGGAGCCACCATCTTCTCCAAGATAGATCTCAAGAGTGGTTATCATCAAGTTCGCATGAAGGAAGGCGATGAGTGGAAAACCGCCTTCAAAACCAAACAAGACTTGTACGAATGACTTGTGATGCCCTTCAGACTCACCAACGCCCGAGCACGTTCATGAGACTCATGAACAAAGTCTTAAGGACTTACATCTGTAAGTTTGTGGTGATATACTTTGATGACATTCTTGTCTATAGTCCATGCTTATCCGATCAGCTAATGCACCATAAGCAAGTCCTAGAGACCCTTTGGCAAGAAAGTCTCTATGCTAACCTTAAGAAGTGCACCTTTTGCACTAATGAACTTGTGTTCTTAGGATTTATCATAAGCACACAAGGAATTCGAGTAGACCAAGAAAAAATCAAAGCCATAGAAGAATGGCCAACACCTACAACAATCAGACATGTTAGGAGCTTTCACGGTTTGGCAAGCTTCTACCGCCACTTTGTCAAACATTTTAGCACCCTAGGTGCTCCTCTTACAGCCGTGATCAAGAAGGATGTTCCATTCAAATGAGGAGAATCAAATGAAAAGGCCTTCTCCGAGCTGAAATCATGCCTCACCAAGGCTCCGATTTTGGCTTTGCCAAATTTTGAGAAAACCTTTGAAGTAGAATGTGACGCGTCCGGATTGGGAATTGGAGCCACTCTCAAATATCCAAAATATGACAATGAGCTGTATGCTTTAGTCCGAGCCTTAGAAGGTTGGCAAGACTATCTACTCGCCAAAGAATTTGTGGTTCACACCGATCATGAGAATTTAAAGCACTTGAGGGGTCATACAATTTAAAGGGAAGACATGCAAGATGGTTAGAATTTGTGGAGACATTCCCCTATGTGATAAAGTATAAGAAAGGAAAGGATAATGTAGTCGCGGATGCTCTTTCTAGACGACATAACCTTATCACCACCATGGACGCCAAAGTTTTTGGATTTGAGTTCATCAAGAACAACTACAAGGAGGATCCAGATTTTGGGGACATCTATCAAGCTTGCAACAAAGGAGCCTTCGGATCATACTACATCCACGAAGGGTACTTGTTTCGGGAAAAGAGGTGTGTATACCGCAAGTGTCGATTAGGGACTTGATACTTAGGGAAGCGCATGTCGGAGGACTCATCGGGCACTTTGGAGTTGTCAAAACTCTAGCCATGGTGGTCGAGCATTTCTTTTGGCCGCATCTTAGGAGAGATGTGGAGCGGCTGTGCATCAAATGTGCAACATGTTTCAAAGCTAAAGCTAAGTCCCACCCTTATGGTCTTTATCTCCCTTTACCTATTCCTAATGCTCCTTGGGAGGATATCTCAATGGATTTTATTCTAGGTTTACCAAAGATAAATCACAAGGACTCAATTTTTGTTGTAGTGGACCGCTTTTCAAAGATAACTCACTTCATACCTTGTGACAAGACCAACGATGCATCACAAATCGCTAACTTATCCTTCAAAGAAGTGGTGCACCTACATGGAGTCCCGAGTACTATTGTTTCCAATTGAGACGCCAAGTTCCTAAGTCACTTTTGGAGGACCTTGTAACAAAAATTAGGCACCAAGCTGCTCTTCTCCACCACTTGTCATCCCCAAACCGACGGCCAAACAGAAGTGGTAAAACATACTCTAGGAACCTTATTTAGAGCTACATTCGGGAAGAATTTAACTAATTGGCTTTCTACTTACCTATGGTTGAATTTGCTTATAAGCGAGCTAATCATTCGTCTTCTAAGTTTTCACCATTTGAAGTGGTATATGGTTTCAACCCTTTGACGTCAATGGATTTTACACCACTCTCTCTTCGCCATTACCTTGTGATAAACAGGTTTTTACAGTGTTTTCTCAAATACCAAACTGTCTATTTAATCAATTGCAGTACAGTATGGTGTCAATCCAATGGGAGAGTAACTAGCAATCAAGATGTAATCTACTTATTCTAATCTAAGCCAGATTCAGTTTTAGCGAGTGGTTATCTATCCTAGGTGACAACGAAATCTTAAAACAAAATGCTAAAAACGAAACAAAGTATTAGAATGTAAAAACAGAGCATTTAAAAGTAAAGCAATAGTGAAAATAATAATAAAGTGCAGCACGAAATCTCAACCTAAAGCAGAGTATTAAAATTACGAAAATTCAATAGAGGAAAAACGGGTTCTCGAGGTTTAGGATCAATGATTAGGGTATTCCTAGGGGTTCTAGACTTATCTATCAACCTATTTAGATGACCTCTAAGCAAGGAATCACAAAGTAATCACATTCGCTCTCGCGCAATGGGACCTCTCCTAAAAGACAACCTGAGTTGACTCTCGACCAACGATTGGAAATTCAAGAGGCCTTAAGTATGGACCTTACAAAGCCTAATAACACCCTAGACAATCAATCTCTTGAGCTAGGAAGATGCTATCTTAATTTAAGCATGTTCAAGTGATTCCCCAAACGCCTCTGGGGGGGGGATTCACCAAGAGATCGAATTTCAATTGATCAGAAAGAAACAAGCATTAAGAACACTTAAACTAACGAGATCTAAGACCTTATTTAAACATAGACAAATCTAGAAATCCCTAAGTTTTCCCCTAATCTCACCCTTTCCTCAAGAACCCTAGACTAACTTACTCAGAATTCATGAAATAAAACATAGACTTAAAATCGAAATCTAATTGCATAAAACTTAAGTATGAAAAATCGTAAATGCCTTAGTAAATTAAGAGACTCGAAAATTGCTAGAAAAGATTGTATTTTGAAAGTAGAAATCCTAGTACAATTTATAGATCAAAAGATCTTAAAGAAAAAAGGAAAAATACTTAAAGAGAAAAAGGGAAAAATTCCCTTGAAAGAAAAATGGGAATTTCCTTTTAAAAGTTAAAAGGAAATTTCCCTAAGAAAGAAAATAGAAAAAGCCTAAAAGATAATTGGGCTTGCACAAAGGGGATTTTGATGGGCCTTTTTCGCAGAGAAGCCCAAAGATTCAATCTTCGCCAAAGTCTTAGTTCTGGCCCGTAAAGTCACTCGACCAAGTGATGGTCGAGTGTCATGCTCGAGTGTCGGAGAATCGAGTGACAAATCTTCTAGTTTGCATCTTGAACTTCAACCTTAGGCCAGTCGATTCCTCATTGGTCTTCTTGTACTCCGAAATACTCCATGATAAGCTCCAAAAAGTACCTAAAAGTCCTTTTTATGCAATGTATGCAATGCCCGACACTAATAATGCAAATTATGCTAAAAGGAACCTAAAACAATGATAATAATGCAAGTATGAATGCAAAACATGCTAAATAATGGTCCTAAAATGTGGTAAAATGCAGACACATCACCTTGACAAGGATGCAAGTTCCAAACCCGAACTAGTCCGAAAATTACATCTCAAAGTCAAGGAGAACTTGGAAAAGAAGGTTGAATCGATTAAGCAAAGAGAGGACAAAAAGCGCAAGGTTGTGATATCCAACCCTGAGAGATTGGGTTTGGGTACACATGCGCCCGGAGCGCTTCCCGAACAAGACAAGTCTAAGCTCGTGCCCCGGGGTGATGGTCTCTTTGAGTAATAGAACGGATCAGCGATAATGCCTTAACTGCCTGGTGAGTCCAATATCTATTCAAGTTTAAATGTTGTTGATCTCTCCCTGTCCCATGTCGACGATGACGATGCACCCGAGATGGAGCATCTTCAAGAAGGACGGAATAATAAGGGCATCAAGCCAGTTAAACTAGGTAGGCCAATGACTCGAGCTAGGACACGTAAGCTGAGAGAACAACTAGGAGAATTTGTAGTTAACATCTTGAACAAGGAAGAGATCGCGTCCTTCCCGGAACACTCCAAGATCGATATCGAGAGTTCTTCGAGGAGCACGAGAAAGCTGAAGAACGCAAGTCAATACCAAGCAGCACGACCAGAAGAGATCCAAGACATTCAAGACCCTTTAGAAGCTGACCAAGAGGACCAAGAATCGACAAGACCAGAGCTGAAAGAAACTGACAAGACTTTGCCCTTTATCGCGCCCTACAAGAATTATTATGTGTTTACGACAAATAATTTGCAGGAACACCAAGCCCAAACAACTACAACACCTTAGGATAAAGAGTCTTAAGGTCCATAGGCTTTTTAGGCCTTTTAGTTTCATTTAAAAAGGCATCAAAACACTAATTTAGAAATTTGCCATTTTTCTTATTTCATTTTTGTTAATGGGCTGCGACCCATATTTTCCTTTTTTCATTAAGTAAGTCGGCCTTAGGACCCCTATATAAGATCCCCTTGCAGCCATGTAACAAAGCACCCAACTTTGAAATCAATAAAGAACACTCTTTTATCAAAGAGAAATCTCGATTCCTTAGCAAGGTAGTCGTTTGTCTAAGACTTAGAATACACTACAAGATCTCTAGAGGTTTCCTCTTGATCTAGAGTTTGCTTGAGTGTATCAAGAAGCTCACCATCCTTCTTGTGGATTGCTTCTCAATCCCCCACCTTCCGTGCCGCCTGACTTTTCTTACCAAGGAAGTACATCTGGTTCACTTGGATATAATCCGCTCCCATCAACCTTAGAGAAGCATCTCGAAGCTCGTATCATCTGGTCTCCTGGATAATAGCAGATAATATAACAAACTCACTTATTTGTTGTTACATTGTTAGGCACCTCTAGATTTAAAGGAACATGGAGACACACATAAATGGTTGGCATATGGTCCATGCAGTATAGTACGGTCATATACATATTATATAGTAAATGGGGAACGTTATCACACAAGTTTTATTGATAGGATATCAGAGAACAGTGGAGTTTATTATGAGGATACAACAGTATGTATGTCTAGTGCAAAAAACAGCTCACAAGTTGTTGATGTGGTATCATATTACGGGAGAATTATTGACATAATTTTGGTAGACTACATTGTCTTCAGTGTACCTCTGTTTCGGTGTCAATGGGCAGTGAAGGGTAACGGAGTTAAAGTAGAAGAAGGTTTCACAGTAGTTAATTTGAATCAAAGTCAAGTTTTGTTTGCAAGACATCCTTACATATTGGCATCACAAGCTAAACAAGTGTTCAACTTACAAGAACATAATGGAAGGTCCTTCGAGAAGATTTAATCAGAATGATTTACACAATAGGATTGCCGACATTGGAGCATTATTGTCAAACATTGACATAGATGTTGAATCAGACCTAGATATGGAAGAATCAGCAAATGCCCGGAAAGATTGTGAAGGAATATTTGTTTTAAACGTGGAGTCTTGAATATACTATATCAAATAGCATGCAATTTATGATTGCTTAATTGTCTTTGTTATGTCTGACTTTTATGTTCATATTTTATAGTCCTTATTACTTGATTGTGTTTGCTTGTCTTATGTTTTGTTTTTGTTTTGTCATTGTCACTAAGTTCATATTTATAAATGCTTAATTGTCTTTGTTTGTTTTTACTTTTGTCATTGTTGCTAAGTTCTTATTCGTCTATGAAATTTTCAGGTGAACAAGCATGGAAAAATAGGCCAAGAAATGTGAAAGGAAACCAAATAAGAAGTATCCGCATATCAATGATGAAGTAGAGTATGTTTGGACTACTACAGCTACATATGCACATCACATCGAAGAGACATGGACTGAACAGGTTGAAGCAAATGAAATTGCTGGTAAAGTATTGAATGAAGATGGACATGTGGGTGAGATTGTATTTTCTGAATGACATGACCCTACAACTGAGTATAAACAGAAGAAGCAACGAGGTTAAACCATGATGAAAGACATCGCAAAAGATCCAAACAACAAAGTTTGTGTAAACTACAATGCATTTGGAGAACCTTATGGGCCAGGGTCAGTTAAAGTGTCATCATACTTAGGGCCATTAGTGCGTAAACATGTACCATACACGATTGAAAAGTGGACAAAGATTGAAGAAAACATCAAGACAGTGCTTTGGAAATCTGTGTAGGTTACATAATCTTGACCATTATATTAACATCAAACTTACTGAATGATGTTTAATGTATTGTCCATTACCAAACATGCATGCGAGGTTTGAGCTATATGAAGGGTACCAAAAAACGGTATTGCTAAAGAAATTAAAAATGTTTGTGGAAGTCATCTAAATCACGAATGGTCATGAATTTACGACCTAAGAATATAGATCCATTTAAGTGGTGAAAGTTTGTTAAGCTGAAGACTAGCCAAGCATTTAAGGTATTGAGTTAATAAAAGTATGTTCATTTGTTATGGGATATATGTAATATTAATATATATATATATATGTTAGGTTGTGAGTGATTGCTACAAGGAAAGAAGAAGCAAACGAACTCCTCATACTTGTAGTCGCAAAGGAATGGTTAGACTAGCATAGGAGATGGTAAGCATATTCTTAATTCACATAATTTAATAAGATGGAAAGCATGTATTGATACAATATTCTTAATTATTTTTATAGAAAAGTAATAGTAAAGATCCCGCTAAACTTTTTAGATTGAACATTTGGATTATGTCACGTACCAAAAAAGATGGTACTCTAGTAAATACAAATGATGTGGAAAAGATTGTGAGTTGTGATTCGTACTAAGAACTATAATGATGACGGTTTACTATGTGTAGTTACTTACACTTATTATGTTTCTTACATCCACAACAAAAGGCATATGAAATAGTTAGTAATGATAGTCCATCAATTACAAATGACACATTAAGCCAACTATTAGGATCTGATAATCTTGATTGAAGACATTGGGTAGGAACATGACGAAGACTAAATTGGCATGTTTCCAAGTTCAGAATAAAAACATTAATGATATTCTAGATAATCAAATTAATTTTCAACAGAAGGTGAATGAATTAGATGATGTAATTTACAGACTAAGGAACAAGGTTTGACATGTTCGTATAATATTGATTTCTGAATCAGATTTGAATTGTTTCTGTTTCACACAGTGCAGAGAGAAGATCCTGATGGTCTGACAACTCATCTTCAAGAGTAAGAAACTCAGCTGCAAGTTGTTATTAGACTTTTCATGCTTTTTTTTTGCCACTAAAGTGCTTATTGTTTGATTTGTGTGGAGGTGACGATATTGTAGCTCATGGTCGGATTATATCTCGTGAACTGAATGATATAGTGAATGATTGTCATTTAGGCCTTATGGACATTAATGTGTTAGTCGAAACTAATAACAAGCCAGAGGCTTACCTTTGGGGAATTAAAGAAGCAGTTGGCAAAATTGTTGCATGAGCTGCCTCCAGGTGTGTAAATGTAGAAAAAGAGCTTCATTCAGATGACATTACACCACTGGTAATGTTTATGATACAATTGTACATTATTATACAGATTTATGCTAAATTAACAAATATATATTATTGTTTGAATGTCTGTCTTTGTAGTGCCCAAGAATAGAGTCTGTGAACAAATGCAAACTACAAGATTTATCTTCTGGTGATGTAGTTGAGGCTGAGGGATGTTGGCACACACAAGAACAAACAACATTGGTGAAATTTTTTGTGGATGTAGTACATATTCATGAGACATTCATAGGGAGGCCTACAATTGATGTGATGTACTTGGAAGGTTGTCTACAATTTTGTGTAGCATGTCCTGTCGACAAATTTTTCTTCGATATATGTCCTATAGATGCATCGACTGTTCGATAAATCTCCAACTCAATCTGGAACAACTGTTTTGAAATCTTATGGTGAGAAGTGTGTTACCACAAGTCTTAAATCTCATGAAAGTAGCAAGAAGAAACTAGCAAGAAGGAAGTCTTAAATCTGGATATTATTTTGTATAAATATATGGTTTATATATGTAAATGGCAGCGTAAACATGGTGCTCAAGTCATAAAAGAAAACCGGAAGTGCAAGTTGATGGATATTGGTGGCAAGAAGGAAGTTGTTGTTGAGGGACATGTGCATTAGATTGACCCATATCTAATGGTCCATTTTGTTCCTTTAGAATCTGATGCAGCTAAAGTTTGGGTGGATGTAGTCATTGTAGATGATGCAGCAGTTTCGAGAACTACAGATCAAATTGAGTACATGAAAGATACTTTTGATTCATCTATCGCATGGCCAATAGATAAACTAGTAATCTTTTGAAGATAGGAAACATGGTCAGTGGTGTAGTTATTGTGATGCTATTGTTTTGATTTTATAGTTGCTAGTGTTTATGAAAAATGATACAGATAATTTAAATTGTTGCAGGCTTGGGAATGAAAAAACATTGGTCCAACTTAGCTAGATCAAATTTCTTGTCTAGGCTATCTTAACTGTAGGTTGCATTTTGGATTGAGACTCTTTTCATGTAGTATTTTCTATTATGGATGGAGACCTTTGGTTGAATGTCTTTGGCTTTCAAACTTGTGTCATGTAGGTTTTTACCGAATTTGTGCCATATTGAATGAATGGGTGGGTTTTGCAAAACAATTTGATGATAATTGTGTTTCACAGGATTCAGTTTATATAAAAGATTGCATTAAGAAGTATATATATATATATATAAATATAAGTGACAGAAAAAATTGTATTCAAATATAATAGCGATGAAAATATTTCATTGTATAGTTTATTATAGCATTACGCTGTGCTATAAGATAACATAATATAACTTTAAAAAACTTTGATTGTAGAATTAATTATAAGAACATGTTACTAAATGTTATCATAATTTTGTTTATACAATACAATGTACTATAACAATAAAAATCACTGTATTTATACGTTGCTACAATAAATTCTATTATAGAAAACACTAATAACGTTATTGTATCAGCTGAAACTAACATAGCTGCGGATGTGGGGATGGTTGGATATTGTTCTTAAATCGAATATGTTAAATTTATTTTAAACATTTACAATGAGATTCTATTACGTCACGTATTCAACATGCTATTCCAAAACCTTGTTTCTTGATTGATAGTGACCGACACCTAAAGTCTTATAAGTAATAGACTCAAAGAGAGAGATGATGATAACGTTCTCGTTGAGAATTATTAATCACGTTCATCTTAATCTGCTTCTTTTCTCTCTGGTGTTCGGTTCTTAAGAGTTTTGACCCTCAACTTTTGGATGTACAAGTATTGAGTTGCAGAGTAAAAGGCTAAGAGAGTCCATCCATTAAATCCTCCATCGGAGTTGTGAGGGTCGGTTCAAGTCCTTTCCTTCTTACTGGTAATGGACCAGAATTTAAGAAACGGTTGGATACTTGACTCTAGATGCTCATATAATGTTACTTACAGAAAAGATTTGATGTTCGACATAGAGGAAGTTGATGGTGGAAAGATATTTATGTGAGATAACAACTATAGGGAAAGTCAAGATACTAAATTCTGATAAAAGTGAAGTGATTCTAACTCAAGTCAGATACTCACCTTCGGAAAAAAGAATCTTAATCTCCCTAGGTCAGCTAGAATCGTTGGGGTGTTGGTTCATGTCAAAAGATTTCAGAATGAAGGTCTTCAAAGGTGATAAGCAAGTTTTTGCTGGGGATTACAGAGATATTGTAGACTATCTAGATGGGGAGTCTGTGATTGATCAAGCAAATCCTGCAATCGAAATGACAAAGCAACTGTTTTGCATAGTAGACTTGGACACTCCGTGAAAAGAATTTAAAGATGCTATTAAAGAAAGAGGTGTTGAAAGGATCAGACTTCAAGTCTTTGGAGAGTTGTGAACCGTGTATTCTGGGAAAATTTCATAGACAATCATTCAGGATAGGAAAGCATACTTCAAGTGAGAGACTTGAATATGTTCACTCAGATCTTTGAGGATCACTGAATGTAACCCCCAGTCTATCTAGATGCCAGTAGTACATATCTTTTGTGGATGACTTCACAAGGAAGGTGTGGATTTATTTTCTAAAAACAAAAGATGAAGCATTTAGAAAGTTTGTAGAATGGAAAGTCCTAGTGGAGAATCAATGCAATCATAAACTGAAAGCCTTAAGAACACACAATGGTCTAGAGTATTGCAATAATTTTTTCGAAGACTATTGCAAAGAACATGGAATTATGAGAAATAAAATGTGTCCTTATACCCCTCAACAGAATGGAGTAGCTGAGAGGCTTAACATAACGGTTCTAGAGAAAGTGAGAAGTCTGCTATGTGAAACTCTTCTTAGAGAGTCTTTATGGGCAGAAGCATCATCTACAGTTGTGTACATGCTGAATAGATCACTTTCAAAACCTCTAAATTTTAAGGTTCCCGAGCAACTTTGGACAGAAAAGAAACCAGAATATGATCACATGAGAGGGTTTGGATGTGTGGTATATTATTATGTGAATCAAGGGAAACTCAAGCCTAGAGCAAATAAAGGAATATTCATGGGTTATCCTCAAGGTGTGAAAGAGTACAGAATTTGGAGTGTTGTAATTTGTAATGGCTTGCTAGAGTCCACTTATAATCTGTGAGTTGAGATACTCACTACTAGTACTATATGATCCTATTGGGTCACACACCTAAGCAAATGGAGACAATTCAATAGGCAATGATCATTATAGGAATGATTCATGACTTGAGCATAATAATACATGGTTTCGGATGAGAACATGTGTGTTGGGCCAGGCCTAAATTAATCTTAATTCAACTAGAAATTAATTAGGTGTTTTGTGCTGCGCCTAAACTAATCCTAGTTCAACTAGGAATTAATTAGGTTAACTTGAACTCCCTATATATATGATATAGGGCACGTTTTTGATGTGATAAGAAACCCTAGCCACTGATTGCACAAGTCGAAATCCTAAGCGAATTGCGCACAAAGTTCTAGCAAACTTCTCTCCTACTTGCGTGCATGTGGACTATCAATAGAGGTGCTACAGTTGGAGCACTTGCTGACCTCATACCTGATCTTATATCCGCTGCACTAACCAAACCTCAGGTATAATCGAGTTCTCTATTTATCAGATTCAGTTAGGTTAATACAAGACCTAGGGATTAGGACTTTGCTAGATTAGTCAATTGGTAATTGTCGAATTGCTTAAAAACCTAAAAGTAGTATCAGAGCCAGGTTGTATTCTTATTGAAATCTGATGTTTTCATCCTTGATTGATTGATTAAAAGTTTTTTCTAATTGAATTAGAATGCATGATTAGGGTTTTGATGAAATCGAAAATCAGAGCTGATTTTATTATTGGTGAAATCAAAAATTTGAGTTGGTTGTAATCTTAATGAAATATGATGTCTTCATGCTTGATTGATTGATTAAAACTTTGTTTTGATTGAATTAGAATTGCATGATTAGAGTTTTATTAACATCGAAAATTAGGGTTTCATTGAAATCGAAAAATTAGGGTTTCATTGAAATCAAAAAATTAGGGTTTATGGTTTCAGGATTCTAATTTGATAAACCAAAATAAAATATAACCTTATTTAAAATAGCCCTGAATGATCCGGTTTAATAAGACTAGAACGGATCTGGTTTTCTCGCAATCGGTTTAAGAAAAATTATACCAAGTTGGAGAAAAAACGAGCAGGTGCCAACCGGCACAGGGTCAGAATTAGAAAATTAAGAAATAAAATTTTAAACCCCTTTTCATCCTCTTAAGTTCATATATGATATACATTCAAGTTAAAGTTTAGTTCCTCAAACAAATATCAAGAAATTGATGTCTTTCCAATTTACGTCAACTGTCAAGGCTCGTTTCATCATATGGTGGGCTAGCTCGGATTAGGTACCTACTTTGACATGGGTGAGGTAGATGGTAACCGTTACCATATAACTATGAGATTGATTTACTTGACCGAACTATCAAGACCGTCTTGAGCATTGAGACATCAGAGTGATTTTGGCATATGAGATGTCAAATAACGACCGAGAGTTATATATGTGATATAACTAGCAAATAAGTTGCTTACCTAAATAACTAAGGTCTGGGTGATGAGCTCAGGTCACCCAGATTTTTTTGAAATATAAATCTCTGGATCAATGTATTCAATCGAGGAACTATTGATTCAACACAATGTGAGTTTTCTTAAATATGTTAAGATTTCTCAACACTTAAATCATCATAAATAAAACTCCTTACCTCTCTTAATTTCAGCTATGGAAAATAACACCAACCATAACCACAACTCATTCTCCCTTCGATCTGTCCTTGAGAAGGACAAGTTGAATGGGAAGAATTTCCTGAGTTGGTACCGTAACCTGAGAATTGTTCTTAGGCAGGAGAAGAAAGACTATGTTTTGGATCAAGTCTTGCCTCCTAAACCGGCTGCCAATGCCACTGTTGCAGCTAGGAATGCTTGGGATAAGCATTACAATGATGTGATAGATGTGCAATGCTTGATGCTTGCGACCATGACCTCAGAACTGCAGGTGCAGTACGAGAATGTGGCGTCGCACATCGAGATCGTGACTGGTTTGAAGGGAATGTTTCAGTAACAGGCAGGACATGAGAGATACCAAACGGTGAAATCTATCATCGAATGCAAACTATCGAAGGATGGTTCACTGAGTAGTCATGTAATGAAAATGATGGGTTATATTGATAATCTGGCTAAATTAGACTGTCCCCTTAGCCAAGAGTTGGCTACGGAAATCATACTTCAGTCGCTGCCATCTTGTTATCATCAGTTTGTGTTGAACTACAATATGAACAACTTGACGAAGACATTGACTGAGTTGCATGGAATGCTTAAGACAGCACGACCGAATGTCAAGAAGGGCGCCCCGCCTGTACTCTTAGTGCAAGGAGGTAAATGGTTTAAGAAGTGTGGGAAGGACAAGGATAAAGAAAAGCCTAAAGTTGACCCGGTTGTGAACCAGGAGCCCGCCACATCCATACCCAGAACTAGCCCGGGCCCATCTAAAACGGACGTCTACAATTACTGTAATGCATTGGAAAAGAGACTGCAAGGAACATTTGGAAGATTACAAGAAGATGAAGAAGCAGTATGACGCACTTTCAGGTATTTTTGTTATCAAAGTAAATGTTGCTTCAACAAGTCCTACTTCATGGTACTTGATACCGGCCTTGGTGCTCATATTTGGTTTTAGAAAATTGCTACTATGTACCTGCTATAAGCAGAAACATTGTTTCTGTTTCTGTTTTGGACACTGAAGGTTTTTCATTTTCGATTAAAAACAAATTTTGTTCTTACTTATTTTATTGCAGCACACCATTATCGAATGGGCTTTATATTCTTAACCAATCTACACCTATATATAACATTAATATCAAACGCTTCAAAGTAAATGATTTAAACCCGAGTTTTCTTTGACATTGTCGTTTAGGACATATAAACAAGAAACGCATCCAAAAAACTTCATCATGATGGGCTTTTGGACTGATTTGATTATGAATCATTTGAGAAATGTGAATCTTGTTTATTGGGCAAAATGACAAAGGCTCCCTTCAACAAAGTCAATGAAAGGGCCAGCGACTTATTGGGCCTTATACATACCGATGTATGCGGTCCGATGAGCCTAAGTGCCATAGGAAATTTCAACTACCTCTTTACATTTATTGATGACTTCAGTAGATATGGTTATGTCTATTTAATGAGACACAAATCGGAATCTTTTGAAAAGTTCAAAGAGTTCCAAAATGAAGTACATAATCAACTTGGCAAGAGTATTAAGGTTCTTCAATCTTATCGAGGAGGTGAATACTTATGCCAAGAGTTCAGCGACCCTCTGAGAGATTGTGGAATTATTTCACAACTCACTCCTCTCGGAACACCACATTGGAATGGTGTGTCTGAGAGGAGGAATCGAACATTACTTGATATGGTTCAAGCAATGATGAGTCACACTGATCTTCTGTTATCCTTTTGGGGATATGCTCTAGAAACTTCTGCGTTTACGCTGAATAGAGTGCCATCAAAATCAGTGGCAAAGGACACCATATGAGATGTGGACGGGAAAAATTCCCAATATGTCTTTCCTGAAGATTTGGGGATGCGAGGTTTATGTGAAACGATTAATATCCAATATACTTGCACCAAAATCAGATAAATGCTTCTTCGTTGATTATCCGAAGGAAACCAAGGCGTACTATTTCTACAACCGGACCGAGAACAAAGTGTTTGTTGCTGGACATGGTGTTTTTCTTGAGAGAGAGTTTCTTTCTAAGAAAAATAGTTCGAGTAAAGTACAACTCGAAGAAATTCGAGACCTACGGGAAGTTATTCAATCCGTACAGGATGAGTAGCAGTTAGACTCGCAAGATGTTGTCGAATCAACACGTGTAGAGCCTGAAGTTTGCAGGTCCGGTACAATCCATCATGAACCCGATAGATATATGGGATTCCTCGTGGCTAAAGGACATGATTTCTTGATCGTTTACAACGATGAATCTGCAAACTTTAAAGAAGCAATGATGGGCCCTGACTCCGAAAAGTGGTTAAAGGCCACACAATCCAAAATGGGATCCATGTCAGAAAACCAAGTTTGGTCGTTGGTCGATTTACCTCATGGTGCGAAAACAATCGAGTGTAAATGGGTTTTCAAGAATAAAATTGATGTGCATGGTAGCATACAGATTTATAAAGCTAGACTAGTAGCTAATGGTTTCAAACAAGTCCACGGTGTTGACTATCCAGTAGCTATGCTTAAGTCAATTTGGATTCTCCTAGCGACTGCTGCTCATTATGATTATGAGATTTGGCAGATGGATGTCAAAACCGCGTTCCTGAATGGTATTCTGGAAGAGGATATGTATATGACACAACCCGAGGGTTTTGTTTATCCTAAAACTGCTGGGAAAGTGTGTAAACTTCACAAATCCATTTATGGATTGAAGCAATCATCATGGAGTTGGAATCTTTGTTTCGATGAAGCAGTCAAAGAATTTGGCTTCATCAGGAACGAAGAAGAAAGATGCGTATACAAGAAGTTTAGTGGGAGCACAGTTACGTTTCTTGTGCTGTACGTGGATAATATTTTACTTATCGGAAATGACATTCCGTTGCTGAAGTCCGTTAAGGCTTGGCTCGGAAAAATGTTTCTCAATGAAGGACGTAGGGGAAGCCGCCTATATTCTTGGAATTAGGATCTATCGAGATAAACCTAAAATGCTGATCGGATTGTGTCAAGACACTTACATAGATAAGGTCTTGAGCAGATTCAGTATGCATGATTCCAAGAATGGCTTCTTACCAATGTCTCATGGCATGGTTCTAAGCAAGACGGGGTGTCCCAAGACACCTGCTGAGCGAAAACGCATGAGTAGGATTCCCTATGCTTCCGCAATAGGATCCATCATGTACGCTATGATTTGTACTCGATCAGACGTTGCTTGTGCATTAAGTATAACAAGCAGGTACCAATCAAATCCAGGTGAGACTCACTGAACTGCCGTCAAGAACATCCTGAAATATTTGAGGAATACTAAGGATATGTTCCTTGTGTACGGAGGAAGTGAGGAGTTGGTTATTAGTGGATTCACGGATGCAAGCTTTCAGATGGATAAGGATGATTTCCGGTCTTAGTCCGGTTACGTCTTCTGTCTGAATGGCGGTGCAGTTAGTTGGAAATGTTCCAAGCAGAGCACCGTAGTTGGCTCCACTACTGAAACTGAATACATCACTGCTTCTGAAGCAGCGAAGGAAGCTGTTTGGATAAAGAAGTTCATCTTTGAACTTGGTGTGATTCCGAGTATTGTTAAGCCGGTGGCGCTGTATTGTGACAACAATGGAGCCATTGCACAGGGAAAAGAGCACATATCGCACCAGAGATCCAAGCATATAGAGAGGAGATATCATATGATTAGAGATATCGTTGAAAGAGGAGACGTGAAGATCAGCCGAGTTTCAAGCGAAGAGGACGTCGCTGATCCTTTGACGAAAGAACTTTCACGGACTAAGCATGAGTATCATGTCAATAGCATAGGCCTTAGGTATCTTAAGATGTAATCTTAGTTCCAGTGGGAGTCATAATAGTTTTATGTTATGATTAAACATACTTTGGTTATGTTTTAATGAAATTATTTCATTTCTATTTAATACTTGTATTAAATATTTATCCTAAAATAATCATGACATTCTTATAGGTCATCAAGTTGAGGACTTGGCCATGAAACCTTGTAGGCGTAAAATGCATGAATTATTTCATTCCCTAGTCAATGGTTATTAAAGTGGGATACTAATTACGAGATAGACTAGTATGTGAGGTGACTGATGACTAAGTTTGATGGAGTCATTGATAATAAGTATCAAGTCAATCACATAGATGTGTGTCACATGAAGATAGAATCGGAGATGACCCACTATGAGAACTTTACGAGATCGTATAATGAGTGTCATAAGAGATTCTCATACGACTATAGAGCATAGTCCTTAGACATGAGTTCATGCTGTTTTCTTGCATATGAATTGGTGTGTTTTGAAAATTTCAAACGCCGACCGTAACTGGTGGTTATAAAGGAATCTGTCGGACACATCATGAAATGTGAGAAAGGAACAGAGGATATAATAAAATGGAATTTGTCCCTCCTATATACGGGAGAAAGATATCTCTGGGCCCTTCGAAAGATTTGATACTGTAAAATGCATGGCAGTGCTCAAACAAGGGGAAAGACGCTTGTTTGCTCTATCAGTACAAATTCAAGTTCGATGAACATTAATCTGGCTCATTAAAATAAGGATGACACGAACTCTTTCCTTAGAGCAGATAGAGATATGGAGACAAAGGGATATTCGGAATATATAATTCCAATACAAGTGGGAGATTGTTGGGAATGCCCTGCAATCATTTGTACGTACTCGTGTGGTCGGTGCTAACATCGAGATTAGACAAAGTCATATGGTACTAGGGGTTGTAATGGCTTGCTAGAGTCCACTTATAATCTGTGAGTTGAGATACTCACTGCTAGTACTATATGATCCTATTGGGTCACACACCTAAGCAAATGGAGACTATTCAATAGGGAATGATCATTATAGGAATGATTCATGACTTGAGCATAATAATACATGGTTTTGGATGAGAACATGTGTTTTGGACCAGAGCTAAATTAATCATAATTCAACTAGAAATTAATTAGGTGTTTTGGGCTGCGCCTAAACTAATCCTAGTTCAACTAGGAATTAATTAGGTTAACTTAAACTCCCTATATATATGATATAGGGCACATTTTTGATGTTATAAGAAACCCTAGCCACTGATTGCACAAGTCGAAATCCTAAGAGAATTGCGCACAAAGTTCTTACAAACTTCTCTCCTACTTGCGTGCATGTGGACTATCAATAGAGGTGCTACAGTTAAAGCACTTGCTGGTCTCATACCTGATCTTATATCCGCTGCACTAACCAAACTTCAGGTATAATCGAGTTCTCTATTTATCAGATTCAGTTAAGTTAATACAAGACCTAGGGATTAGGGCTTTGCTAAATTAGTCAATTGATAATTGTCGAATTGCTTAAAAACCTAACATAGGGGATTTGCATAAGTAGAGTCTGTTGCAATATAAAAATTAGAGTGGTGTGAGTAACACAATTGTAGAAAGAGTCAAAGAAACAGAGAGAAGAGTGTAGAGAGCATACAAGTGAGTGTTCTTAGGGATTTTTCTATTGGTGAGGCTTTGGGGATCTTTCAAAGTGTGTGGGTAAATCTCTTAATGGTATAGTCCACCAAGGACTGGCTGTTAGTTTTTCGAGACGTACCAAGTCCGGTATTTAGGAATTGGGAACTCGTTATATCGTGATTCTTGCTTCTTTCACTTCCTACAAAGCAACAATCAAGAAGCAAATATAAGAAATAACACAACAGGAGTGGGTGGCTATTTCTCTCAAGTTGAGAAGATCAATCTTCGTCTCTGCATCTTTTCTTATATTGATTCTTCTTCATCATTCTTATCTCTGACAAAGAAAACTTGACAACAAGCTTTAAAAGAAAATAAGCGAGTATTAACGTGTGGTAATCTTGTACCGTCTTCAACCTGTATCCGATGTTTATCTAAGCAAATCAAGCGAGGATTAACGTGTTCAAGGTCAACAAGAAAGCAAAAATCGGTACCAAGAAAACAAGGAGAAGGAAAGTTAGAAGAGACCAGAAATTGCATATATCCGTAGAGTAGTTTTTTCAGGATCTGCTTTTGACAAGCTTGTTGGAGCTTTTGGTTCAATCAATCTTGGACCAATTGGGTGAAGAGAAGAATGCCTACAGACCGGAAGGTTCAGTCGATACCAATTGCAAGAACTTACGGGTTTTTGTTACAGGAAATAATTTTCATGTGACTTGCACATGAATCATAAACACGTGAAGCCGAAGAGACGTTACGATTCACTTTGATTCTTATCCATCCTATCTTTTAGTTTTTCCGTATTTCTTTTGGCAATTAGGGTTTTCTTTACATCTTATAAAAGTCACTTGTTACTCTTTAGTTTTCAAAATCCGATTATTTTTAAGAAACTTATTGAGACTATGACACTGAGATCCTAATTCACATTTGTGTTATACAAGTTCCGAATTTTTTGTTTTTCAAGAACATTGGTTCGACTTTATCCTTAATAAAGTAACTTACTTTTCTATTTGAATATTTTTCGTCTAGTTTTTCTGTAACAGTTTTCAATCTAGGAATTTCTCTTGACATCATGGTTGAAGATACCAACATAAACTTCATAGATTTCTGAAGAGAATTAGAGATTAGATTGGAGACAAAGATGGTGATAATCTGACACAATGCTACATATTATTACAAAGCACTCATGACAGCTCATTACTCACCGTTTCATCATCGCCATCATTGCAAAGAGAACAATTTTAATATAGGTTCGGAAAAACACACAAGCAACAACACAAAACTTTAGAGAAATTTAAGAACTTACACAAGAGAATTGTCAAACTTTAATGTTAAAAGATGCAGAGGCTAAATGCCGTTATAAAGAGAAAAAATGTTTAACCTAAACAAGAAAAAAAGAAAACAAAGATAAAAGGAAAAGTTCTGTTTTTATCTTCAAATCATAAATGATTACTCGATCACAAAGTTTCACGTGCAAGTCATGTGTAATCTCTATCACAAGCCAAATCCTGCAACAAATCCCCCTGGTTTAAAGAACATTGACCTCAAGGTTCAAAAGATGGGAACTTCTTCTGTAGATCAAATAGTATTCTCAAGTTGCTTAAGACTCATCTAAGTGTGCCCATTTAACCAAAGCCATGGTAGATGTGTGTCCCTTACGCTTAACCATCTTCCTCTCAAATATTTTCTTTGGTTCCTTAATCAAGACATCACTAACAGTGTGTGGTAACGTAGAATAAGTAGGAACATTTTCAACAAGGACTTACAATTGAGAAACACAAAATATACCATGAATATTTGATGAAGTAGGAAGATCCAATTTATTTGCAACTTTGCCACACTTTTCAAAGAATATGAGAACAAAGTTTCGTAGGAAACACTTGAATAATTTGTTCATAAGATGTTGGAACGTTGCTGGAGCATTAGTTAAACGGAACGACATACCAAGTACTCATAATTCCCACTATGAGTCTTGATGGGTGTTTTGTGAATATCTTGTAGATGCATTCTAACTTGATGATAACCACCCTGAAGATCGATCTTAGAGAGCCAATACGCACCAACTAATTTATCCAAAAGATCTTCAATCAAAAGAATAAGAAAACATTTTGATAGTCAATTGATTCACACCGCGATAGTCTACACACAATCTCCAACAATCTTCTTTTTTCTTCAGGAGAACCACATGTCAAGCAAACGGACTGCAACTTGGTTGAATTTCTCCATTGACTTGATTTAGAATTGAGTAGGTGCTTGCTGGGGCAGGGCACTCTTCATTCTTCATTGAAACTTTTGAATGTCGGGTCGGAGGTTTCTGCCTTGTTATCAAAAAGGAAGTTGGGTAAAGCGTAACATCTCTTCCACCATTCTATTAATCTCATTCTTCTTATAAAGAGCATAACGATGAGGTTGTTGATTTACCGAGGAATTTTTTGATCATGGACGCCACCAGATATAGGCAACTCCTTAGGCTCTTTACAAACCTCTTAAAACTTAGTAATCACGTCTCTTATAGCTAGGTTCTCTTGTTGTTCTGTTTCAGCTGCTCCAATAGCAAATAACACCATGCTGCAATTAACAGACATTTCCTGCGCATAAACAAGTGCATATGATCCTCCTCCTCAAATATCTTAAAGCATTTTAGTAACTTAACTTCCTTGAGAAACCCTTGTTTTGGACCATGTACCAGCACTTGTTGCCCATCTAACTAAAATCACATATGAAGAGTTGAAAAGTCCCAACCAATTTTTCCAAGAGAACACAACCATTGAACTTGATGCGATCATGGACAGCTCAACTCCCCAACATGGAGAACACAACAAGGGAGATGCGGATAAGCATGAAGATGAAGCTGAATTGGAAGTAGCAATACCGAGTGGACCAATGACTAGAGCTAGAAAGAAGTTGATGAACCAAGGTATTGAAGGAATGCTCACCAAGATGCACACATCTGAATCTCCAGAACAGCATACATTGATGCTTACACTAAGCACTCAAGAAGGTTAGCTAATGGTCAGCACTCTTTTTCCTTAAGTGTGTTTTATCCCAATGGATTTTAACAGTAAGTTTTTTAATGAAGTTGAAGGGTTTACACATTCCTTAGGCCCATTAGGCTAATAACTTAAGCCTATGATTTTACCCTAAAGATACCCTAATTTTCGTGCCTTCTTTTCTATTTATACCTAAGTTTGCTCTGTAAAACTCATTCAATCATCATTCTAAATAGAAAAACATTTTTGAGGGTTTAATCTCTTGAATTCTTCTAAGGTGTGTTATATCCTTAGTTACTGATCACTAGTGTGTAGTATCTAAAAAACTTAGAGTTCTTTTGAGTGTGTAATATCTCATCAAACTCGATATCTAGGTGTTCCATTCTTCATCATTCACGTTATACATCAGATCCTTCCCTTATCACAAAATCGATCAAACCTTCGTCAAGCTCACTTCCTAGGAGGTTCGTGTAAGAACTCCCATAACATCACAACCTCCTAAGGGAATCAACATGAAATCGTTCTCAATTGTGTAGTGTTGATACCCACTTGAAGTTACTAATTTGCCTCGAATTGGCAACCTACTTCCATCAGCTGCGTTTCTTGTTGCTCCTTCCATCGAGATGATGTCACAACGTAACGTTTCTGCCACTTTAGGATCAATAAAATTTTAAGTAGAACTAGAGTCAGTTAACATATATAATACCTTCGTGCCATGAACTCCTTTGACTTTCATAGTTCAAAAATCCATAATTTCGGTGACGGCACTAACCAAAATCTTCGGTCTCTGCCGCATCAGATTCATCATTGCCCATCTCAACTTTGAACAATTGTGCCTTTTTGTAAACAAGATAGTGGTCTGGTGTGTACTTCTCATCACATAAATATCAAAGTCCTTTAGCGCGTCGTTCACTCATAAATTCTGCAAACAATGTTGGCCGAGACTTTGCAACCTTCTCCTTCCCTTTTTCTCGAGGAGAGAAACTCTCAAACTTTACTCCATGATCTTCCGTATAACTCACAACTGCCTTCCCATTTCTGAGTCTAGATGAATTCCTTGAGTTAAACCAAGACTGAGATGTTCATGAAGGAGGAATAGCTTGTTCAACCAAGCGTCCCAACAAGAGATATTGCTGTATGGATTAAGGTTGAAACATCCTTACATGCATTTGTCTGTCATTACGAAGAGAAGCCAAGTAAATACTCACCAAATATTGCTCAGGAAAATTAACCTTCAACTTAATGACATCAAACTTGTTGTCATAATCAACAATTCCATTAGTTTCGCAAAGCTTTTTAACTAAGCGATAAGATCATCAATCACATCCTCAAATCTTTCAATCGAGATGATTTTGTAAGCATTCCAATTGCTCAAAACGCGAGAACTAACATTAAATTGTATAAACCTACGATGCAAAGTCGCAGCTTCTCCAAATAACTGAATAGAAGCTAGTCAAACTTTGGAATTCATAGCTCATAAGTTCAATGTTCAAAACAATAGAAGTTGATTGATTCTGTTAAGCATCATGAAGAAAAAGAAGATTCTCTAACTAAGTACAAATTAAGTTGTAAATGAAAATATGTTCGTTTACAAGACTAATTTTATGAGCAGGTTATAAGAATTTAATAAAGTTCGTTTCAAGTGTTGAAAAATACAATTTGTTGCATAAAATGTTATGATATTTATTCAAGTTTGTTTAGACATCAATATGTTTACTGTTATCAATTTAAGAAGCAATGTGGGGATTGTTGGATATTGTTCTTAAATAGAATATGTTAAATTTATTTTAAACATTTACAATGAAATTCTATTAAGTCACATATTCAACATGCTCTTCCAAAACCTTGTTTCTTGATTGATAATGACCGAAACTAAAGTCTTATAAGTAATAGGCTCAAAGAGAGAGATGATGATAACATTCTCGCTGAGAATTAGTAATCACGTTCAATCTTGATCTGCTTCTTCTCTTTCTGGTGTTCGGTTCTTCAGAGTTTTGAACCTCAACTATTGGATGGACAAGTATTGAGTTGCAGAGTAAAAAACTAAGAGATTCCATCCATTAAATCCTACATTAGAGTGGGTGGTTATTTCTCTTAAGTCGAGAAGATCAATCTTCGTCTCTGCATCTTTTGTTATTTTGATTCTTCTTCTTCATCTTTCTTATCTCTGTTTTGTTCATACTTCTTTGATCATATCTGTGACTCAAGTTCTAACATGCTTAACTATGCTTCTCCATTAGGCAAGAGATAATGGGTCATAGTTGATATAGTACCTAATAAGATTGAAGAACAATAGTGTTTGTGACAATGAAGGCAAACTATTGTATCCTTCGTTCTTTGAATCCCCTCCTCGATAGATGAAGATTATTTTGTGTAGGAAAAACATCAACATGAGGGAAAATTGAGTTTTTGAACAGTCTCCCCTCAGATTTGAGGAAACACTATTCACCTCCCTTATTTTTTTTGAATCTTTTTGTTTGCACTTTTTCCCTAAACATTTTATATGTTTATATTTTATGTATAAATAAATATAAATAATATTATTTCTTTTTCATATGCTCAAATAATATAATTACTAATAAATCTTTTAATAAGATATAAATTACTTATAATAATAAAAATATATAATTAACAAATCACTAAAAAACATAAATAAACGTCACATAAAAACATAAAAGACACAAATAAAATTAACATAAGAATATAAATAAACTTAACATAAAAGACACAAATAAAATTAACATAAAAACATAAATAAAGTTAACATAAAACTTGACTCAACAAACAAATTGACTTGAAATAAATTTAAAATAACACATAATAATTTAATAATAAGGTAAATCGCTTCAGGAATTTTCAAAATCATTAAAATATTTTCGAAACGATGTAGATACGGGAAGAGTTTGTTGATCTTGTTGTTGTTCAAATTTCTTCAGTAAAATTTGTGTTTGTTCACTTTGAACATATGCACAAATTTTTGGATCTTGTATGCAATTCAAGTCTTGTTATGAAATTTTATTATCTAAACTCAATTCTTTAAAGCAATATTCTTACTTTGAATATCCAAATAGTGTTCACTTTTCTTCTTTAACTGCTTTGAAAGATTTTGATTTCGATTTCCTTCTTATAAGGAATTGATGAGAAGTGATGTTTGATCATCACATTTTCTTTTCAGTTTGGCTTTTTCACTCCAATTGGTCATGGTGTTAAAAATTCACCAACATTGTTTTCTTCTTCTTCTTCAAAATTCAAAGTAAATAAAGACAAACCTGGAGATGCTTGTGTAGTAGAATCAGGAGTAGAATTTTCTGACTTTCAAGATATATACCCAAAGCAACATATCGTTCTCGCTTTTTTACTATAGGTTACACAATCTTCAAACTTCTCAAAATTCTTAATAATATTCAAGACATAATCAAATTTCCTTCCTTGTTTGTATTTTGGATCTTCCATTAGCATGACTCTGGCTGCATAATATTTTATAATAAATTAATATATATAAGAATATCTATATTTTTTATAAGGTGATATACTCAAATTACCACTTCTCGATAGCTTAAATTAGAATTTGGATAGATCTTTTTGAATGCTCACTCAAAGATGCATTTTTCCTATTTTTGTATGCTTCCATAACACGAGAGAAAAATTGATCAGATGATTGGTAGATACCCATCATTTGATCTTAAGAACTTGACATAGAAGTTTATCTTTTTTTTGATTATATCCACTAGTACGACGTGTGATGGGATCCTCGACCATAGAACATTGAAAACCAAGCATGGCCTATATTCAATTATTTAGTTTTTTGCTAAATACACCAAAGATTAAGGGGGGACGAAGTTCCTTGGGAAACATGTCGAAGTTAAAGGAGAGACAACCTTCTTAAAAATATTCAGCTGCCTAAACTCATTGACTCTTCCATCACTCAAGCACCTGAGGCAGACTCAAGGAGTTCACTTCAATAACCTTCCCAAAGGATCATGAAGACATACAATCACTTATCAAGGCACTCCAAATTGTACAAAGAGAATTAATATGTGATGTTAATTTCTATGGCTCATTGACTCAATCAGCTAATTCCTAGAGATTAAATAACCCAGACAAAGCTCGGAGCAGAAATTTATGAATTTTAAAAGTTGGACCTTCTGTGCTAAGACCTTATTCGCGGCAACGCCAAATATCGAGCAACACAGCCCAACTCAGGAATGTCCTTCACTCCGGACCACTTGGTAACTATTATTGGGCCTTTTACAGATCAATAAGACCAAGAACGCTCAAAACTACTACCAGGTTCTCCAGATACGATCCAATCAAGAAGATGGTCTTATTCGGTTCTGTTTAAGGAAATTCTGAGATCCACTTGTCTCAGAGGCTTTCATGTTTATTTTTGGCAACCAAGTGACTACTTCAATCAATTAGAAACATCCCAAAAAGTCATACCATGCTCCAGCCCTAACAGGTTTAGGCGAATCTCCTTGAGAATCTATTTGCCATATTTCGATGCGTTCACACTTTCGGTCATAACTCTTAAACAGATTGGATGGAGCTACAACTTCAATGTGTATTTAATGAATAAATAGGTCCCTAGAGATCACACATTCATGTCCAAGCTTTCAAGACTCAAGCACAACTCAAGTTTCTTTATTTCACCTGATTTGCGCATAATGGTCCAACGACTAGTTTGTGATTCATGCTATGAATTCTTTCTTGTTTCTACTCGTTAAGAAATTTATCCTAATCAACGAACTATCTCATTTCTTGATTTGTAGAAGGCACCTTTCAATAAAGATTAATAGAAGTATTTTGTTCTCTTTCAAGTGAGTTTTCCTTGAAACATTGTTCCTTTCTTTAGATTTAAGTGTGTGTAATTCACTTAGCTCTTTGGAAGCAGCATCTTAGCGTGTTTGTGTGATTCAAACAACCTATATTGTCCACCGATTGAGAGAATAAATGAACCTTGAGAGATAATCAAATTCGACACCACCTAGTTTTCAGCAGTTCGGACTCACTAAGGTCGAGCCGTTAAATCCATATCTGAGAATCTCTATATAGGGTCCTCATCAAAGTGGCATTCTTATTAAAAAAAAATAAGAAAAATCTAGATATGAGTTTAAAAATTGTGAGTGACAATGTTGCAAATGAAAATAAAAATATATGATGTTATTTATAGAGATTCAAAATTCTCATATTTACCTATTTTTATAAAGATATCTAAAACACAATGAGAAAGTGGTGTAAGATTCTCATTCATATAAACTTTTATGACAAGATATGACAATATAATAGAAAAGTGGTTCAGGATTCTCACATTTATTTATTTTTATAAAGAGATTTAAAAACACAACGAGAAAGTGGTATAAAATTTTTATTCTTACCAACTTTTATGACGATATATGACAATACAATGGAAATGTGGTTCAAGATCCACATATTTATCTATTTTTATAAAGAGATTTAACAATACAAATACAAAGTGGTTCAAGATTTTATAAAGAGATTTAACAACACAATGACAACAAGGTTAAGATTTTCTATAAATTATACTAGAAATCTATAATTTATAATCACAAAATTCTCAATAACATCCCTGGTTTTACTATTTCTTGATCTTTCTTTCAAAGTAAATTTCAATGACACAAATCTTCCAAATTTATATAACTCATCATCTTCTTCAGACAATGATGACGAAAATATGGTAACGATGAATAATCTTGACCAAAAAGAACAAGCCATACATCTTTCTATCACTAATAACAACTCAATCTTCCAATTTCTTCTCAATAAAGTGATCCATGGCAGCTAATTTCCTGAACGTTCTTTTATCTATCGTGACAGGGAAAGCGCACGCACATGATAGATTACTCAATGATTATTTCTCAGAGACTCCGACTTACAATGACCTAATTTTCCATAGAAGATATCACATGTCTCATTCCCTATTCATTTGTATTGTTAATGTTGTTATATATCATGTACTAAATCCAACAACGAAGTGACGCAACAGGCAGATTACAATTATCATCTCTGCAGAAAGTAATAGTTTTTTTTCGGATGTTAGCATATGGTGTACCAGCTGATGCTACTGATCAGAATGTGAAAATAGGTGAATCAACGGCAATGGAAACCATGAAAAGATTATTCAAGCTATAGTGGTCATATTTGGAGAGCAATACCTACGATCGCTAACACTAGATGATATTACGAGACTTCTTTACATACGTGAGAAACATGGTTTTCCAGTAATACTAGGTAGCTTAGATTGCATGCACTGGAAAGTGAAAAAATTGTCCAACTGCTAGGGCGACAATATGCTGGTTGCACTGGATCACCAACTATTATTCTTGAAGTAATTGCAGATTGACATGCATGTTTGGGTATGCCGAGAACCAAAAATGATATCAATATGTTGAAATCTTCTGACTTTTTTCCAATCTTGCTCAAGGTATTGCTCCTCTTGCTCATTAAATCATTCAAGGAAATGAATATAATATGGGTTATTATTTGGCGGGTGGTATATATCCAAAATACCCAACCATCGTGCAAACTATTCAAGAGCAAAATGATTTAAAGAAAAATTATTTTGCTTTGCAACAAGAAGCATGTAGGAAATATGTGGAATGTACATTAGAGTTCTGCAAGCATGTTTCGCAGTTGTCAAAGGGCCTACTCATTTTTGGAAAAAAATATGTGTTTCATGACATAATAACTACATATATTACTTTACATAACATGATAATTGAAGATGAGCATGATCTCGATGCACCAATGAAATTGGGAGAGAAGTTCTACCTCTAGACATTGAAATACTCATAGATGAAAGTACTCATTTCCAAAAATTTCTTGCTCGATATAGATGAATTCAAGATAAAGAAACTTATTTTTCACTTCGAAATGCATTATCTGAACATTTGTGGGATAAATTTGGTAATAGTTGTGTATAACAAAAATTCTACTATTTATTTTTAAACCTTATGTATTGTATTTTTTAATCTAAATGAAATTATGATTTTATATTAAAACTCTATAAAATAAAACAAATGTATAATAGTTTTGAGTATTCCTTTTTGAGGGAATAAATAAAGGTAACCGTTGGAGCAAAAGTGTCCCTCATATTAAGTTTACTTCATTTTGGCTCAACTTGACCCATTTTGAGAAAGAAAAATTAAGGTAACCATTAGAGATTCTCTACGGTACACATAGTTTCTTCATGACGGCATTGGAGTATTAAGCTTCAGGGTTTCCTGCCTCACATAACCTTTAATGGAATGGATTGAAGAGGTGTTTGTTCCCGTTCCATGGGAGAAAAGAGACGTCACGAAGAGAAATCTCTTTGAGCAGTCAACAGCATTTTGGTATCACATGCCTCGCAAAACTTTTTCAAGGCCATTCTCACTCAACGAATAGTATTCAGACTGTCGATAGCACAACAAGGCATGATGTTTCTGAGAGTATCAATAGGTAGGTCATAATACGTTCAGTATTTTTTGGTATTTTTCTTACAGGAACAAACTATCGAAGTTGCAAATTATATTGTAGTGAGAAATAGATAAAATCACTAGATATAAATTCGAAAAGATGTTTATTCAGAAATGACTGTTCTGAACGGGTATTAGTTGTATATTTTGCGCTCCGACAAGTATTAATTCCCGTTATTCCTTCTAAAGTATCTTTTTTAGGAAATTTTGATGTGTGTCTTGTTAGAACTTCAAAATGACTACAAGTCAAAATTGAACTAAGTTTGAATGAGAAATGGAGTTGAATCTTAATGTTGAAACATTCAACAATAATATCTCTTTTATTTGTGAATTTTGTAACAACAAAAAAATTCATGACAAAGAGAAATAAATGACTTCAATGTTTAGAATCAATTCTCATAACTCTTTATTCTTATGTCGAATATTTGGTTATAAAGCAAGTGATTCATCTTCTCATTTGAAAAGAGAGAACTAACATATGAACAATAATAATCTTTTGTGGAATAACAAAATATCATAATCCTCTCCATCTCCTTCTCTTTTATTAAGTATGGGAATACAACATGGTTCTAGAGTTCGTTAGATTATGTTTTTGGATTGAGCAAGACATTATAGTTAGAGTTGTATCATGGGATTCAGAACGCTATGCATCTGTTACACTACGGGGCATTTACATAATTAAGGAAAGAGATTTGTCTCGTCTCTGCAAATTTCATTCTTAATTTTTGTATTAGTATAATATATTTATTTATTTTTATCGATTTATTTCACGTAACTTTTTTATATATTATCAGTTCGCCTAGTTGTAATAATTGCATTTCTACATGTCTTCTGACAACTAATGGGTAAAAAGAGTAAGAGTCAAGAAAATGAAAACGTATAACTCAAATAGTTTTGGTCATATAGTGGGCGTTCATATTTTGTTCCTACCATTTTACATCAAATTTACAAACCTTGGCTGATATGAAGAGAGGGACAAGGGCCATCACCGCGGAACACTGCCAGCTAGGAGGCATCAAAATTGTGTCGTCTTTTCTCTTAGATTATGTTTTACTTGGACGGTAAAAAATAAGTCTAGGTGAGAGATCAAAATTATGTTTCTATCAATTTACATCAAATTTTTTTTTATGCAATTTGATTATTATAGCACAGTATATCTACTAATTAGTCACCCACTTAAAAAGTCATCTTGAGAAGACTAGTAATGATGAAAAAGCTACAACCATAATTATATGTATAACTTGATACGATTGCCTTTGCCGAATAAATTAATGATTTTGTGTCCGATGGAGTAAAAAAATTTGTACCTAAACGACAAAGGGAACTTGCTTGCATTCCTTTTCATTAAAAATGATATTTAAAGGTATTTTAGATTTTGATGAGACTTAGCTATTATCTTATTTTCTCAGGTAATTTGCAGCTTTTTATATTTGACTACGATTCTCAATATGATTAACTTCATTTTCTGGACTTTTCTATTAGAATTTCTGTGATGCTTCAATACAGAATTTGGAATATATTTGTAATATTAGATTTCATATCACAACTACAAGGGTGGAAGATTTCATATCACAACTACAAGGGTGGAAGATTTCATGAAATATAGAATCAGGAATTTCATAAATTCCTCAAACAAACTATATGTAGGTATATACATGTTTGAATGATTTCTAAATGTAAACATTAATTCTCCATAGAAATTATAATATATTATGCATTTTCCACAGGACCCCAAATCTTTTTTATTCTATTACTTTTATTGTGGTTTAGGGCCCATAATATTTTGAATATATGTTTACGTGGTAATTAAGGCTTATTTTCTTATATCGAACATTTGACCCAGTTTTGTTTCGTACACTGTTATTAAAATTGGTATTTGATTGAATGAAATTTTGTTTACAACATCATTGCGATATAAGAATGGGAAGCTCCTCTTCATTCTCGATCTCAAGATTCGATTGATGGAATTTGAGTTCAACTTCAGCACATGAAACGTGGAAATGGCTATGAAACCAAGAAGAAGAGTGATCCCATGCAACATATTTATATTTTGATGCTTGAGATGAGTATTCAAGAAGATTAACCAAAGAGTGTGTAGTCCGATTACACTCTTTTTCCCTTAAGTGAGTTTTATTCCATTGGATTTTCTCCTTAAGGTTTTTAATGAGATAATTGGGCTACACTATCAAGAGATTCTTTTGGTTAATGAGTTTTAAACTCATAAGGTCCAAAAATGTGGCTTACCAAGGGTCATTTGAGGAGTCAAAGAAGTGATTAATGCATATTGCATTTTCAAGACAGATTTATTATTCCTTGTATTTCCTAGGTTGTCTTGGGAATGTCCAAGCTTCTTCTTCTTCCTCTTTTTTATATTTCTGTGGCCAACATTAGAAAATACTATATTTTTTATTAAAAACCTCTTTTAAGCATACATTTATGGATCATTTTTCGTTTGTCGATTATTGATCTTTTCCGACTTATCAAAGGGTCTTCTGTAACCTTTTGTGGCGTCAATCATTCCACCATCTTGTGTTTGAGTTGTGTGTCGTCTCTAACCCAATAATATTCATCATTCAACTCGTCTATAAGTTTGTTTGTCGTCTCAAAGTCGAGCATCCCGACTCCATATCCTCCAAGTGACGAAATTGGGATTGATTCCTTTGTGGGATCGTATCAAGTGGTATCAGAGCACACTTGGAGGTTGAGTCGTTTCTATCTATCTTCTCTTATCTTTCCATGTCTTCAATCCATTTTCTCGTCTCTCACCATTCTGTTCTAGTAAAAGAAAATCATAAAAAGTGTGTTAACGTTTCATTTTCCCTAGATCTTTTTGTTCCGTGGAATCCCTTACGTCAATCATCTTGTTTGAATTTTCATAATTATTTGGCTTTTGATAAAATTGTGAATCCAATTGCGTATGAAACTAGGACGAGTCTATTATTTTATAAAATTGATTCAGGCATTTTTGAACATGATTTGATATTTTATTGTTTCCGATCAAGTCATATTGTCGTTCTCAGAGTTTCTAAAAGAATTTGGTTTCATTTGAAGGATCATTTTGTGTTGGTTGTGTGCAATCATTTTTGTTACAAAAGGAACTTGTTACAGGTTTTTTTTGTTCTCAATTGCAGAATATCATGGAAGAGCAAATGTTCTATTCTGATCAAAGCACATATGATGAGGAGGACTCCTACACGGACGAGTTTCTTACTGAATCTGAAAAAAACTATGGTTCTGCAGATGAAGAAGGGATTGATCCGGAACCACCTGACTATGAATCTGATCAATTAGACAACACAAGGAGTTCTACATGGAGCCACGTATATAAAACGCCTTATACTTCTAGCTATGTGATTTATATTAATCCTTATCGTCAATCTTCTCCTAAAATTCACTCTATGCTTTTTCAGGAAAAAAGAAGCTATCTAGAGTGGGAAGAAAACGTGGATAATTGGTTTTGCTATAACCGAATCAGAGAGGAGAAAAGACTAGTCTATGCCATCGAACAACTCTCCAGAGAAACTTATAAGTGGTGGGTTCAAGAAAAGGTTGAGCGTAGAAGATACAAAGAACCAACTATCACCACTTGGAGAATGCTGAAAGTGTTGTTAAGAAAGAAGTATGTGCATAAGAAAAGGATTGTCATTGATAAAAAAAATCAAGAACTGACCATGACAAAGAACTTCAAAATCAGTCAAGGAAAAAAAGGACAATGAAATAATCGAAGAGTGGAAGCACGAACTGGGTGAGGTTTTGAAGAAATTCCAAAAGAAGAGACAAGTCACTCTTCAAGCAGTTGATACTAAAGCAAACAAGGAGACCATAGTGCATATAGAAAATATGGAGGATAAGTCTACCTTTCAGCCATTACATGAATCAAGCTGTGAACCAAAGAAATGTAAGTCCTCTAACCTTTCAAAATACAAGGGAACGACTTGTTGTACTTGTCGTGGGAAAGAACATATTACTGCAACTTGTCCTGGAAAAATTGAGCTAATTCAAATCGAGCTTGAGCAACCTAGCCAACCCGAAGCTCAAATTTTCTCCAACCTCTTATGTGGCACTCAGGTTATTTTGGCTTATGAGTCTATTCAATATTTGAATAACATCATATTCACTTGTGGCTTTAAACAATCTGTTTTGAATATCGAAATTTCTAGTATAATACACTTGAGCTTGCCTTTAAGTGCCAAGGAAAATCCAGGTAGCATGAATGAGTGCAATAGCCTTGAAGGAACCACATCCACAAGGAGCTTAAGTATGAATCAAATAGAGCAACAACCACACTTTTTTCAAGAACTAGTCCTTGTGCCACTTCCTTGTGAGAACTCAAAAGAGCACTGTAAGAAATTTTTTTTGGATGGTAATGAACCTAACTTGTTTGTGATTGTTCTTACTAGAGAAGAAAAACGTTTTGGACTAGAAAATGTGAAGGAATTTTGTGTTTCAAGTTCTGTTTTTTACAAAATTATTCCATCTTTTAAACCACTCACACCTGAAGATTTTTGCAACTTGGGTTTATGGTTGATGATTTGCATGACTTAAGTTCTGCTTTAAGAGTTTCTTTGTGCAGTCATTTGTTTGACATTTTCAGAGCTAAGACTAAATATGCATTGTTTAGAACTTGGCCTGAATTAGATAACTTGCTTATGAACTTGTTGATTGAACCTTGTGAACTGAAAAATCATGAGCTTGTGCTTAACCATTTGATGTTGAATTAGATGCTTTAGGAAATAAAAACATATTGAATCTTCTTAGAAAATTGTTTGCCTCTTCCAAACGCACATTTGATGTTGTCTCCCTAGTGTTTGTAAAGCAAATATAGGTTAAGGATTCAAGGGCAAAAACAATTCAAGTTTGGAGCAATCAAGTTGATTATGGACCAAGGCGACAATTGAGCTATCACTTTAAGATTTGAAACTGGAAGTACCTAAGAAAAGAAATCCAAAATAGGGGTTCCAGAACTGTGTTTAAACGCACAAGAAGAGAAGATGATCAACGATTCAAGCCACCAGATCTAGCCCAAATAAGACACTTGAATCTTCGCCTCTTCATTCAGCCCAAGGAAGAGCCACCAGATGCCACATTTAAGCCAAAGACGACGCTAAACATCTTTGGAGGCAACTTCTTATATGTAGTTCATTTCTTGATTACTAACTTGCTATATTTCCATGCAGATAATTTGGATTTGACACTACAAGAGAACATGTGTTTTGCAACTCCCATTTTCGTCCCCAAAGCGTTGTAAAGGACTTTTACAACGTATTAGGGACGCCGCGTGAAACGTCGTGTCTTGCATGTCGTAAAGTACAAAACGTTGTAAAAACGTTGTAAAAATTAACAACGCAAAAAAAAACGTTGTTAAAACGTCGTAAAGGGGGAGTTGTAAAAACCTCGTAAAGATTGGAAAACGTTGTAAAGTGAATGCTAATATAAACGTTGTAAGTTGATTGTAAACTTAGCAACGTCCTTACAACATATAATTTACAACTAATTAGAGTCGATTTTTTTACAACGTTTTAGAGTCGATTTTTTTACAACTAAGTAAAGACAAATGTTTTACAACTACTTAAAGATGAAATTGTTTACAACTATTTAAAGACGAAAAGTGTTTACAACTATTTAAAGACGAAATAATTTACAACTACTTAGGGACTAAAATTTATTATGTATTTTTTTATTAAAATTGTGAAATTTATTTTTTTTGTATTTAAAATAAAATATGAAATAATTAAAATAAAATTATAATATAAAATATATAATTAAAATGTTTTTACAAAATTTAATTACAAATTACAAAATATTTAACGAAGTAATTCGTCGAACATGTCAGAGCTACGGTCGTCCTGATCTTCAGCCACCCGCTCGTTCAAATCGACCTCGACATTCTCCGTAGGCCCAATCCCGAGATTGCGACGTCTAAGCTCCAAAGCCGCAGATGCATGTGGATTGCCCGCGACCAAAATATCCATCATGGATTCCATGGCTGCGAATTTCTCATCCGTCGTTTGCTTTAGCGAAGCAATTTCTGCATGAGATTCTTGCAACTGAGTACGGAGTGAGTTTTTGCCAATCCAGTTAGAAGGGACTCTCTGGACATCTTGGGCGGATCCTATGCCAATAATCCGTCCCTTTTTTGTTGGAGCGATCTACAAAAAAAGATTTGTCAGGGAAAAAATATTATTTAAATTAAAGTATTTAATTTAATACATGCTTATAAATTGCGTTGATCTCCGGAGCACTCAATTGGACTGGAGTACCGTTGGTGGATTCCTGAGAAAGCTGTGTTTGACGCTCCTGAACCGCAGCTTCAACCTGGCTATGTAGCAGCTCACAACGTGGATCGACGAAGACGCCATATTTCTTCTTATGGGTTGCGACATAGAGTTCTGGAAGCGTAGGAATCTGTCCAGTTTTTTCCGCCTAATAAAATTCAATTTTATTTAAATATTAATTTATGTTAATAAATATTAAAAAAGAAAAAAATTATTTTTAAAAATACTTACGATTTGTATTGTCACTCCGCCAAAAGGCATTTGGCCTGCAGTGTGCGGCATTGCGACTGGTAAGCCGTCGGGCCCAATCATCTTCCGGGAAGCGGAACACTGAGCAGCTCTCCTCACAGCTACAGGATCTACCCAGTATTTCTTCAGTCCATCCCAACAAGCGTTGGTCATGAATGTGGGTTTCCCGGCATCTCCCTTCACCTCCCACTCGGTTTTCGAGTCCGAGACTGTGTTAATAAGCCGCTTCATGGCTTTGCGGTTGAACTCATGTCGGACAGTCTCGTTGATAGAGACGTCCCAATTCCAACGTTGCTAGTAGTTTTAATAATTAATTAATATTTAATATATATTATAATATGTTGAATAATAAAAATTAATGAAAAAAAATATTACCGCAAAAATTTTGAACCACGTTATGCGAATGTAGTGGGGTGTTGATGCCTGACTCTTTGATCCTTGGATATGGAATGAAGCTAACTTGCTCTGCTTGCGATGCTAAGCAGAAAGGCTCAAAATTGTTGTATCTTCTCCTCCCATTCACGTCCACAACTCCAAATTTGTTGTAACGGACACCTCTGTTGATTACGGGATCAAACCAGTCACACTTGAATAGCACAGTTCGTAACCCAACTAATCCCACAAATTCCACCTCGATAATCTCTTGCAAAACCCCATAGAAATCGGTTTCACCTTTCACACATACTCCCCAATTTGCCGTTGCACGCCTTACATCGTACTCAAATGTGTGAAATGTGTATCATCTGGTGAAATACATGGGTGTTGTTGTTATCTTAGCAACAGGACCTTGGATCAAATCATGAAACCATGGTGGGTAGTATGGATCATCATAGTCAACCTGTATACACAATTTAAAATTAATTAGAACGTAATTAGAAATATGTTAATTTAAAATTAGTCACTCTTACTTGGCCCTTCAACCATAATGCGAAGTGCATATCTTTCCGCTTAAGTACTTCTGCATCTGAAATTCCTTCAATACTTTCTTTTACCTGACTAACAAATAAACTACACATGTATATAAAAATATGTTAATTTAAAGTAATACACATTTCATTAACTATATACAATACATATATATATATATACCTTTCAAACGGAAGCACTTCAGTGCAATTCAGAAGTATATATGTGTGTGCCGCGTGGCGGTCTTCGGGACTACTCCACCAAACTTCTTTTAATTTTCCACTGAGACGTCCAATTGGGAAAAAAATATCAGGAACTCCCTCTACTGCATAAGTTTGGGCGACACCACCGTCATCATATCTCCTAGGTGCTCTTTTCCGTGTGTGAACGGTGGGTGCAAAGTAGTACGATGTGAAATGCGACGTTTCTTCTGTGAGGCTACCAGCAACGATTGACCCTTCGACTTTTGACAGGTTCTTTGCTTTGCCCTTAAGCGTTTTCATAAAACGTTCGAATGGGTACATCCATCGAAAATGAACAGGTCCTGCTAGGAGTGCTTTGTGAGAAAGGTGCACTGGCAGATGTTCCATAACATCGAAGAACGAAGGAGGGAAAATCTTCTCTAAGTTGCACAACAATAGTGGTATATTTGTTGAAAGTTGTTCTAAACCTTCTACTGTGACTGTCCGTGCACTCAAATCTCTAAAAAAGCTCCAATACCTACAATATAAGAGTTATATACATATGCTTATATTCATTACTATAGTATGTTAAACAAATACCTGCAAGTGTTTCATGTACATTTTTTGGAAGCAACTCCGCCAAAGCAAAGGGTAGTAGTCGTTGCATGAACACATGACAATCATGACTTTTCATCCCTGTAAACTTTTGCCCTTGCTCAACACATCTTGAGAGGATTGAAACATACCCATCAGGAAACTTCACCTCTGATGACACCCAATTGAATAATGTCGTTTTCGCCTCAGATGACAACCTAAATATCGGAACTGGAATTTTACCGTCACTTTTGATATGCAACTCACTCCTTGAACAAATAGCTGGTAAGTCTAAACGTGAATTCCTGTTATCCTTTGTCCTACCAGCCACGTTTAAAATCGTATGCATGATATTCTCAAAAAAATTCTTCTCGATGTGCATCACATCCAAATTATGTTGAATCAACAAATCTTTCCAATATGGCAGCTCCCAAAATATACTCTTCTTATGCCAATTATGATGTCGTCCGTAATAATCCGGCATATTATTAGGAACGTGCCAATTACCCCCTCGAGGAGCAGTAGCCAAAGCTCCATAATAATTCATATTTGCTTCGATCTCCTCTCCTGATAGATACAATGGTGGGGGATGCTTTACCTTAACTTTACTCCTGAATAGAGTCGTGTTCCTTCGGTAAGGATGGTTAATTGGCAGAAATCGATGATGACAATCAAACCAAGACGTCTTCCTACCATGCTTCAGTTGGAATGCATCTGTTCTCCCAAGGCAATATGGGCAAGCCAATCTCCCATGTGTTGTCCAACCAGATAACATTTCGTACGCAGGGAAGTCACTTATCGTCCACATAAGCATCGCCTTCATCGTAAAAAAAGTTTTGGGCAGAACAATCATATGCTCGAACCTCATGCGTCCATAACTGTTTCAGCTCATGAATCAAAGGTTGCAAAAACACGTCAAAAGACCGTTTCGGATGATTAGGACCAGGAACAAGTATACTTAGGAATAAAAATTCTTTTTCCATGCACATTCCCGGAGGAAGGTTATAAGGCGTGAGGATTACTGGCCACAAAGAATATTGTCTACCAGATATTCCAAACGGACTAAAACCATCGGTGCATAAAGCAAGATAAACATTCCTAATATTCCTAGCAAAATCTTTGTGTACCGTATTAAAATGTTTCCACGCCTTTGCATCCGAAGGATGACTAATCTCGCCTTCTGTCTGTGAATGCTCTGCATGCCATCTCATCGCAGCTGCTGTCCTCTCCGACTGATATAACCTCTTCAATCTATCAGTTATTGGCAAATACCACATCCGTTGATACGGAACCTTCTTACGCCCACTCCCTTGTGCCTTATATATTGGCTTGTTACAGAACCGACATTCTTGTAACACATCATCATCTTTCCAGTAGATCATACAATTATCTATACAGACATCAATGGTTTCACACAGCAACCCAAGACCATAGACCAATTTCTGCGTCTCATAATATGATTCAGCACACACATTGTCTTCTGGCAAATACTCTTTGAGCAAGTCAGTCCACATATTCATGCATGACTGAGATGAATTACATTCTGTTTTAATATTCATCATCCTAGCGGCCAATGATAATTTTGATAGACCTTCTCTACACCCCTCGTAGAGAGGCTGGTTTGCAGCATCTAGCATGTCATAAAACCTTTTTGCATCTAAATTGGGTGCCTCAGCAACTATAGGTTGATCAGTATTAGTTTCCTGAAATGCGTCTGTGACCATTTCATGCATCTTATCATGCTCTACAACCCCATGAATCTCATTTTGATAACCAACATCATGCAAATTACTTGATTCACCTATATTAGCATCAACATTCCTAAAATTACTACTACTTGCTTCGTCATTCTCACGACCGCTATCACCTTCCCCATGGTGAAACCAAATATAATAATGCGTTGTAAACCCTCTATTTAATATATGACTCCAAACAGTTTCTACTCGGGCGAATTTCGTATTTTTGCATTTCCGACAAGGACAGAACATCTTACCCGATTCAACCGTGATTTCGGTTTGACTAGCCTGGTGCATGAATATTTCTGCCCCATTCATAAACTCCTTTGTCACGATTCCGGCATCATCTCTATGCATATACATCCACTTCCGTTGCTCGAAAATATCTCCACCGAAAGACATTTTTGGGATTTTTCCCCAAAACCGCTTTTTTTTCTCCTTTACCACGTTTTTTTTTTGTTTTTTGATGTTGTGATTAATGAAGAGAGCCTTCCTCCTTATATAGGAAAAAAATTAACGATGATTTTACAACTTCTCGCAAATTACGAGTAAATTACAACACATGTACCTAACCATAAATATCTAATTTGAAATTACGTCCTTAAGTAGTTGTAAACAGTTTTGTCGTAAAAGAGTTGTAAAGTAGTGACGTTTTAACAACGTAATTTTAAATTTACCAACACCTTTACTACTCCAAGTTTAAATTTTATTTAAACCTTTTACGTAACAAGAAAAACGTGTATACCTACTTTGACATTTTATGTTAATTCGATGTAAATTATAGAGGTCGTAAAAGTGTTGCAACTTAGGGATTTATTCACAACGAATTGTTTAAGCAATGGAAAAACGTTGTTAAAAAGTCGTAAATTACCGACTTGTTTACAACGTTTTTTTTCGTTGTATGTTTACAACTCATTTACGACGTTTTTTCTAAACGTCGTAAAGAAGTTGCAAATACCTCCCTATTTTACAACGTCCCAAAAACGTTGTAAAATATGGTCCCTAAACTAATGTTCTCTTGTAGTGTGAGGTCAAATCTTTTTCAAGTTGTAGGGGATGATATAAGAATGGGAAGCTCCACTTCATTCTCGATCTCAAGACTCGACTAGTGGAAGTGTAGTCCGATTACACTCTTTTCCCCTTAAGTGAGTTTTATCCCATTGGGTTTTCTCCTTAAGGTTTTCAATGAGGTAATTGGGCTACACCATCAAGAGACTCTTTTGGTTAATGAGTTTTAAGCCCATAAGAGGTCCAAAAACGTGGCTTAAGACTCCAAGGATCATTTGAGGAGTCAAAGAAGTGATTAATGCATATTGCATTTCCAAGACAGATTTATTATTCCTTGTATTTCCTAGGTTGTCTTGGGAATGTCCAAGCTTCTTCTTCTTCCTCTCCTTTATATTTTTATGGCCTCCATTAGAAAAGACAATCTATCTTTTTATCAAAAACCTCTTTTAAGCATAGATTCATGGATTTTTTTTGTTTGTCGATTATTGATCTTTTCCAACTTATCAAAGCATCTTCCGCAACCTTTTGTGGCGTCAATCATTCCACCATCTTGTGTTTGAGTCGTGTGTCGTCTCTAACCCAAGAATATCGATCATTCAACTTGTCTTTAAGTTCGTTTGTCATCTCAAAGTCGAGCATCCCGACTCCATATCCTCCAAGTGACAAAATTGAGATTGATTCCTTTGTGGGATCGTATCACATTGAATCTACAATTACCAAGTTCATAAGTCCTAATGAAGTTGTGTAATCTCTTGGGTTATCTAATGTCGGTTTATATGGTAATGAATAGATATTAGAAGACTCATCATTATGAATAAATTATATGATGCACAACGCAAATAATCTCCATATATAAATATCACGTCAATTTCCAAAATCCGCCCCTTGAAGTTTTGTTTCTCTTGCTTCATCAACCAGGTAAGAAATATAGAGTTCTCTTTGTGTATTTTCTCTTCTTTTTCTTGCATGTGGTTATTTTTATACTCCACACCGTGTGTGAAACATGGTTATTGTTGTAGTATTGCATGAGATTGCATCGATCAATTCAGCATCTCAATTCTCGAAAAATCTGTGGTGGAGCAGCCGATCAGTTTCAGGTCAACCTGTTGATCATCTTGACCAAGAGAGAATTGCATCTTCTCTAGAATTCTTGATTCAAACTACAAGGAGAGCTCGTGAGACAAATTATCGGTTTTCTTCATTCGATAAAAATTGACAAGGAAAAATGACTACATACTCTTGACTTAAATAGTAAAACCTTAGCATTTTCTAGACTCTTATTGTACACTAAACAATGGGCCTAAATTAATTGAAATAATAAAAGACCACACAAATGAACCGACTCAATTTCAGGTCCAAAGAGATTTTTATTGGAAGGAGTAGTAAAGGCCCGAAAGAAGTCCATGACTACTTCCTCCTCTCTCATACCGATCTTAAAGAATAAGGTGTAGCTCACGCTGCACCAATCTTCCTGATGAACTTCTAAACATTATATTAGGAAAAGTGGGAGAAACTTCTCGGTATGATCTTGGCGCGCCAATGATGAGTGCTCTAGTTCTTTACGAAGCGTGTCAAGCTCCTGAAGTTTTTCTTTTAAAAAAAAAAACATTCGCTCAATTACTCGTTTGTCTCAACCAACTTTTATTTAATTTTACTACAAGCTTATTAAAAAGTGTGCTAAATTTGGTAACATGGAAGCAATGTTTTTTCAAGGATTGATCGTGATATGATTATGGACCAGAAAAAAGCACTAGATCAAGGAGATACAAGGGATCTTGGACCAGAAGGTTAAACAAGCTTTAGAGATACCGATTGGGCCTATAACTCAACCTAAATCTATACAACTTCAACAAGCCGTTGGCACGCTTCTAATACATGCTGTAAGCAACCTTAGTCCTATGGCTAATCTGACCAGATTGGTCTTGATTCAAGCCAACTAAGGGTTATCAATGAGAGATGTGTATTCATGCTGTAAGTTTAGACGAGATTAAAAAGAGATTTAGTACAGATTTAGAACCGAGATAGAGATTTCGAGAGAGGGCCGAGAGATAATATAGATTATAGAATAAGATTTATGAGTATATATATACACTACATAATATAAGGCTTTACACAAAGAGACAATATACAACATTACAAAAGTTCCCAAAGAGGAAAGATTCTCATGATAGACGAGCTGCGGATCCCAAGAGAGATTGGGACAAGAGCTAACAGCTCTCTTGCGCCTTAGACCACACATGTGACTTTGCTCTACTTATATATGTACTATGAACCGTAGTTCCTTTCATACCATTAAACATTTTATCAAAAAATCTTTCAACTTGTTTGATATTGCGGTGTGTAATATCCACAAAGTTATTTGCTCTTTTATGTGTCCTATCCAAAGTGTTTCTAAGCCTGAATACTGAGAGACTCTTCATATCTCTAATTTGATTGAATCCATTGTTTTTCATCAAATACCTTCGTTTTCATACCATTTCCGCTGCACCATGCTTTACTGAATTCAATCCATATCTTTGAATTTTGTTTAGAGAACCTCTTACTAACAGTATATCAGGTTTTAGCCAATTTTATACACTTTCATTTCCTATACTCGAGCCAACAAGGTTGAGTGTAATTTTTGAAGATTTTAGACCAATTCGAAATTCAGCTATTAATAGATATCAAGGCCAACAATCTATACAGAGATCTTGAAGGCTAGTGGCTTGTAGAACACATCAAGTGGTATAAGATCTTCCTTTGTATCAGGCTGGTTAAAAAGGACCTTTTATTTTCCTTCTTATACATCCCAAAATCACTAGATCTACCGACAAAATTGTTTAAAAACCATTGAAATTGTTAGATCTACACTTTAATTCCATTGATCTAGATTGTTAATGAAATTTGAGCATAAAACCTTTCAGCTTCCACCATAAGACTGCTTGTATTCTTCTTTGTTTGAAAGAAACTGAACATGATTTTTGACCCTCTAGGTTACAGAGTTATTTACTTAGTGTTTTAGAACATCTTTACTTTTTAAAAGATCGGTTCACTTGCTTTCTTTGTTGATTTACTGTAGGAACTATGGCCGATGATCTAGAAGAAGGTAAAGCACACGACAAGCTGCTTCTGGAAGCTCTCACGGCTACTATGGGCAAGATGATGACTACAATGTTTAAGAAATATACAAAAGAGTAATGTACACCTTCTGAGCAAGAGCGTGAGAATAACAATGCTGTTAACAATGGAAAAATTCCACATTTAAAGAATGGTCGAGTGCCTTCAGGACATGATGAAGAGCCCATAATTATTATGGTAGTGACCTCAACCCTCCAATGTTTCCCATGGCATGAAGCTGAAGATTCCATCTTTTCATGGGAAGAGTGATCTGGATGCTTACCTAGAATGGAAGAAAAAGATTGAGCTGGGTGTTTCAGTGTCAATACTACATTGAGTAGAGTAAGATCGGATACACAGCTACTGACTTCTATGACTATATATGCTCTTAGGTGTTGGGATCATCTAGTAACAACAAGAAGAAACCATGGAGAACTCCCCATTTCTAGTTGGAGAAAAAATGAAACAATTGCTTGGAAAGAGATTTGTGCCAAGCCATTATCATCAAGAATTTCACACTAGAATTAGGAATCTAAGTCAAGGATCCAAGTAAGTAGATAAGTATTATCAGGAGATTGAAACTTTGATGTTGAGAGCTAATACTCAAGAGAGTAGTGAGGCTACTCTGTCACGGTTTTTGGGAGGACTTAATCATGAAGTTATTAGTCTTCTGGAAGTGAGTGAGTATTCGGACATCGAGGAGTTGCTTCACAAGGTAGTCATGTATGAAAACATCTCAAAAGGTAGTTCACTTTGATCAAATTACAACACCACCAGATCGAGTTGCTAGAGCTAAGATCCGGTTTCTAAAAGGAATTAAAACCAAGTTACAAAACAGATTATAAGTCAGATGCTCAAAAAGAGTTCAAACCGACGATTCCACGGATTCTAAGGAACCCGTGAAGTCTAAATTTAGAGCTAGTGATCCAAAATGCTTTAAATGTCACTGGTTAGGACACTATGCTAGTGATTCTCCCAACAATCGAGTAATACACTACAAGAAAACATGTGATTTGCGAGGGAAAAAATCACTGCAATTCCCTCGCAAAAGCTTATTTACCGTAGCGTTCCAAGGAAAACCAAAACCTTGCAAATCGATACTCGCAAACCAATATTCCTTGTAGTTTCCTCGCAAATTTTGTGAGAAAAAAAAGACTCGCAACTTCCTCGGAAAAATTCTTTCGCAGCTTCCCAACAAATTTTGCAAGGTAATTTCAGCGAATTCTTTGCAAAGGAGTTGCACAGAAGTTTTTACGAGGAAGTTGTGTTGTCGTATCTGCAACGGAATTGCGGGGCATTGTTCGTGAGGAAGCAACAATGAACATTTTGCGAAGGATTTGCGGAGAATAGTTTGCGAGAAAGTTGTGGGGAATACTTCGCAAGGGAGTTGTGGGGAATCTATTGTGAGGGAGTTGCGGAATACATTTTTCGACGAAGTTGGAGGGATACGATTGCAAGGGGTATTGTGAGAGTTGTCATAAAAACGTTTTTTAAAATATTTTGAATTATATTTAGTTTTTTTTTTCTCTTGTCAACTAGCTTAGTCGCTTTTTAAATTCCCTCCTACTATTGTAGGTAGGGAGTTCGATCTCTGGTGCCTTGAAGATTTGTAAAGTGACTACACCACTGGGCCACCTGTCCTCGGCGAATTATATTTAGTTTAAAAATATGAAATAAATTATTAATTTAAATTAAAATATATTTAAATTCATATATTTTACAAAATATATAATTACAATTATAAAAGCAAAAAAGAAAAGTCTAAAAGTCATTTGATTGGTCCAAGTCTCCGGAGCCGGATCCAGGTTATGTAGAGTTCGTATCTTTAACTATGGTAGCTAAACGCTCATCCTCTCAGCCAATTAGGAGAACATTTGAACATATGTTGATATCTTCTTGGATTGTGAAATGATAAACTATATATCCTCTCCTTAAGATCTGAGGAATCTGCTGACATATTAAAATTGAGATGCATGCCATGAAAAGCATTAAACCGACTCCGAAAATTCTCTCTTTTTTACAGAGACCAATCTAATAAAAAAATATTATTTACATAACTATAATTAATATAAACTAAAAACATATAAACAAATTTGAAACAAAATACCTCTATGAATATTTTGTTTTTCAGTATAGTAAATAGTCCGTCAGATGCAGTTCCTTCGTCACCATCATTCTGAGTCAATTCCAACAACTTTATAGTGATATCATTGTAAATCTTCTTTGATATTTTTTCGACAAAAAATCGATCGGATTTCCGTTACATTTGGTGAAGAACTACTACCAAATCAGGGTGGGTATCGCTTGTTTGTTCTTTCTGAACATATTAAAAACATATATAATATAACAAATTCATATAATATATGAAAACTTATTAAGTTATAATACTTACAATTAACCCTGTTCAATTTGGGTTATTTGAACTGACCGGAACCGATCCAAACCGAGATAATGTAATATACTAATACTTTCGATAATCATAAATATCTGATTCGACAATTCGGGTCGGATTTTACCTTTATAACTCAAACAAGCCGAATAACCAGATTATGTTTGTAGTTGTATATAATTATATATGCTTTTTATTTATTATAATTTTATATATCATGTAATTAGTTTTGAATCTATTTGAGCAACTAAAATTTTAGCTTATTAGATGTATGTAGCTATTGTTGACTAATATATTAAAACTTTAGTGGTTGAATTCTATGATATCTAATTTATCAATTTTAGAAAATTTTAAATTTTAATCAATATAACTTGTTCAGGGCTTAACCAAAAAAACTAAAACCGTTTAAATCGATCCGATCCCATATAGATTTTGGGTTTAATTTGGTGACTAAATTATTTTACCAAATAACTTGTAACCCTAATAATCTGAACCAAATCCAATCTGATACCTGAATTGGATAGGGTTACTTACAATCATACGGGCTGGGACCTTGAACGAATTCAGTCTAAAGTGATTCTCATGTGGACGCAACATGGTGACCCAGATGTGTTGCTCCCAAAGTTTCACGCTGGAGCTGGACCGTGTGCTAGCCGAGACGCAGAACACGCCCTTTACCCGCCGGCTATCTAGCATGCATTTTGCCCGACCTTGAAGGTGAAGTGCCCAACCTTTGACGGAAAATTCAACTGCCTCGAGTTCTTGAGGGCATTTAACATTGCCATGGGAAAGACTAAGTCTCCACTCAAAGAGAGACGCATGATACTGCTAAATGTTCAAGTGTCGCGGTGGATAAGTGTATGAGATACTCATGAGAGATGGGGAACCAACCCATATAAGGGGTCCTTGTGTAGTCGAGTGTTGGAAAATTCACGCTCTGAAGCGTGTAAGAACCTTTTTGTGGCTGGCAATGTACCAGATTTTGATGACAAATGCTAAGAGGTTTCAGGGGCATTTAAGTAACACAAGCATATGCCAAGTATGTAGAGGGGTGCAGGAGACAATTCTTCACATACTCTTTGACTCTCCTGCAATGTCAGGGATATGAGATCGTTTAGTTCCTCAAAGACGGCGCCAAGCATTCTTTAACATGTCTCTTTTGGAATGAATTTTTGATAATATAGAAAATGAAAACATGATAGAAGGAAGTTGCTGGTCTACGCTGTTATCAATGTCAGTGTGGTGAGTGTGGAAGTGGAGATGTGAAAACGTAAAATGAAGATATTATTTAATATTTTATATAGAGCAACGTTATGTTTATGTGGTTATTTCCCTACTATATACACATTCTATAATTGAGAAGAGAAAATCAGTCAATAGTAAATGTAGTTAGTTTCTTTGTTTTTATTTCACTATTGTTATATTCTTCATTTTTGTACAAAATATAGGTTTCTACCAAATTCACTCATCCATTTACGATCGTGTTTTTGCTTTGCAGATTGGAGAATAAATCAAGTTGACAAATATATAAAAAAAAAATTGGTGATTCTCCTGCACATGCGTGCGGGAATAAAACCTTTTAATTTAATTAGTTTTAATATTTTTATACATATATAATTAAGTTTTGAGAATATACATAAAGCACCAAATATAATACTAATCTTATGTGAATGTGAATTTTATAAAAATATCCAATAAAATAACATAAGTTATATGCAAATAATATACTATATAACTATTTTTACTGACTGCATGTGCGGGAATAAAACCTTTTAATTTAATTAGTTTTCATATTTTTATACATATATAATTAAGTTTTGAGAAATATACATAAAGCACCAAAGATAATACTAATCTTATGTGAATGTGAATTTTGTAAAAATATCCAATAAAATAACATAAGTTATATGAAAATAATATACTATATAACTATTTTTACTGACTTCACATTTGACAAATCATAGTACACATATTATTCAAAAAAAATTTATATTCGTTGGGAAATAATACACATAATCTTTTGGCAATCGATAACAAACATTTCATATATATTAAATTTTTTAAAATCTGTGAATTCAAACATTTAAAAACATAAAGAAAAACAATTCAGAACTTTTAAGAACTTTCCTATTGATTTTTTTCCATGAACATATGATTCATTGTGAAACTATAAACAAATATTTGACTATTTTCTATAATTTTTTGAAGTAAATTTATAAAAATATAACACAAAAGTTCATTTTACGTGTAAAAACTAGATATATAAGAATAATAAGTAATAGTATAATACCTAAAACAATCAACACTACATTCAATCAATGTAAATTACAAAATTTCTTTATTTAATTGAGAAATACCATTTTTTCCCTATTTTCTTTGCCCTCTTAATCCTA